>JACEGR010010113.1:0-21085 GCA_014170235.1 Listronotus bonariensis
AGAGTGTTCATTTAAAAACCTGTCCACTCAAGTTATCTTTGAAACGAGACAGATTTGAGAAAATCGCCGAAACACGTCAAGATATTTATTGAGGGGGAACGTTTTTACAAAGAATTGGACGGCGCCCCTTTAACCCTTAACCACCAGGGCCACCACCCCAAAATTCTTAAATGAGAAGGCGGGTCGAGTGATACATCATTTTAAAGCTCCTGACGAGTACTTTATAACCCTAGAATATGAAGTCAATATCTTCACCTATTACAAATTGGTGGTACTTTAAAATTACCTAAATACCTGATTTGGATGACCATATTTCCGAAACTAATAAGTTAGATGTACCTAATGTGGTGTTTTCTTAAAGCTCTTTTAAAGGTCTTTTTAATGGTGACACTTGTAGTAATATACAGGGTAGAAGAAAAAGTACATATTTTTTTATTTAAGAACCCTGTATAATATTTTATCATTAAAAAGATCTTTAAATGAGCTTTAAGAAAATACCACATTAGGTACATCTAACTTTATTAGTTTCGGAAATATGGCCATCCAAATCAGGTATTTAGGTAATTTTTAAAGTACCGCCATTTTGTAATAGGTGAAGATATTGACTTCATATTCTAGGGTTATAAAGTACTCGTCAGGAGCTTTAAAATGATGTATCACTCGACCCGCCTTCTCATTTAAGAATTTTGGGGTGGTGGCCCTGGTGGTTAAGGGGTTAAAGGGGCGCCGTCCAATTTTTTGTAAAAACGTTCCCCCTCAATAAATATCTTGACGTGTTTCGGCGATTTTCTCAAATCTGTCTCGTTTCGAAGATAACTTGAGTGGAAAGTTTTCAAATGAACACCCTGTATAATTCAATATCCAGGAAGAGGGATTTTGTAAAATTGTTTGCAAAAAGAACGGAGAATATAGTAAAAATGAGGTTAGTTCTATTGGGCGTATAGCAAGGTGTCTTTTCGGCACTAAATTTTTCTACGAACTTGGAAAAATGAATCCAACTTAACCACTAATATGGATCAGATTACTTTTTGTTCGGATTTAATTTGCTTTCTTTTTAATTTGATACGACCACTTTTCGTTGAGATAATAAAAATTAAAACAAAAAGATCTTTTCTTTTTAATCATTAATATCTCATTTGAAGTAAAAATCGTTATCCTTTAATTCTTCTTTAAAAATTCAATCGAATAAGACCAAAAAACGACACGAACAGAAACTTTCTGGGGTTTTTGTAGGCATATTAAACTGTAAAAGACATTCTGGACATTACTGCCAGTCACAAAAATCCTTTTTTTTCTTGACTTTTAAAATATAGGTAAAGATTTTTTTTCAAAGAAACATGGCCGATTTTTGAAGTAATTTTTTTAAAATTGTTGTTGTTTAGTTGCTGAGAATTTGATGGTTAAAGACAAAAGATCCTTTTTTATTCAAATCTGAATAACTTAGCGAGAAGTGGTTGCATCAAATTTTTAAAAGCAAATTAAAGCTGAATGAACAAGTTTTTCGATCCATATAGTGGTCAAGTTGGATTTTTTTTCAATTCTTGGATTTAAAAAAAAATGAATCGAAAACATTTTAAAAAACATTTTTCTTTTTCGGTATTTATAAAAATTGCGCGGTAGACGTTGCTTGAAAAACACATTTTACTAAAAAGTGTTTTTGAAATTCGTAAGTTATATAAAAAGTTTACCACCCTCTATCTTGAGAATGAATTTGTTTTTGGCCTCCTTATGGTTATCGTTATTAAACATAACGATTACGGCAGCAGTTTTAAACAGAGATTTTACAGCCTCTTTTAAGAAATATATCTTGCGTCTGCGCTTTCAAAACATAACCTTATTTTTGCCTGTGGTTCACCCATTTTAAAGTTGACGAAAAATCAGTATTTACTTTGATTCTTCATAAGATTAAAATCAATATTTAAATATATGCAAACACTTCTGTTGATTTCGTTTTTAAAGTAGATGCAAACAATACAGTATAAGCAAAACACAAAAGTAAGGTTAGGTTTGGTAGTAGAATAAAAAGCAAGTGTGCCAGATTGTAACATCTAAATTAATTAATAATTTAGAATATCCGTAAAAGTGCAAGTGCGTTTAAATTTCTTAACACAATTTGATTTTTATTACTGCTAAAGATTTTTCGCTAATTAGAGCCTAGGTATAAATGATATTTTAATTAATACGGCAATAAAATTTTTACCTTTTAAATAATTGATATTAAAATTTCTACAATCCGGCAACCACGCAGTTTAACAATAACGATAACGATAAGCTCTTCGGTATTCATCCGTAATTAAAGGAGTCCGGTATGGTTAATAACAATAACGGATCATGTTTGCGTTACTGCGCAGTCTCAGAATAACGTTAACCACAACGGAATTGCAAAATAAGGGGTGCAAAATGTCTCTAATATTCGGAAGCCAAAATACAAGTAAAAACTTAATTCTTCTAAATCTCCTTTTACCCAATATTTCAGGTAGTTATTTTATAAACTTCAAGTATATAAAGTAATGCATAAATTAGGTGATCAAAGGACTTTTTTCTTTCTCCAATGAATATACTACTCAAAGGCAAAGGACCAACACCTTTAAAAATTCTTTCCCAAATATAAATTTACTTTTACATTCGTAAGAAATAAATAAATAATATTTTATGATTTTCTTGGTAGATTTTCCTAAATAGAAAGTACTAGTTTTATTTTTTTTACTTTTTTCTGTTATTTTTTAAGGTAATAGTTTGATATAGCGGTTTTCGCTATTTTAAGAGATTTTTGAAAAATTCTGTTTCAAGGCGTTTCTATAGGTCGATTATGACATAAATCTGTGTGCGCGTTTTCCAAAATCCATTTCTATAATTTATTATTAATAAAAACATATTACGGGACGGTGGAGTGAACAGGAGTGCTGGGTGGGGACGAAACAGTAGAAATTGCAAAAATTTTCTATTTTTTTAAGTAGGCCTTGCAAACAAATGCTTGGACGTTAATACCTGTTACCGTATCTGCAACATAATTAATTATCATTATAAAATAGTATTTGTCGTTATTACTCTGTTTGTCAAGTTGATGTATTTAGAGCAATTGTTCTTATTGTTACTGTTGTCTTTATACGCAATACGCATTACTAGGCTCAACAAAATTCGCATGTTAAGAAAATATCGAAACATCAAGAACGTTTTGGGTTTAATATGTGGTGTGGAACTTTAGGAACTAAAATACCAGGTCCATGTATTTACCATAATTCATTAACTGCAGAAATGATACCTTCATTTATTTTTGCAGCACAAAATGTAGCATGTTAGCATGTCAAACTTATCTTCATGGCTATAATGGCCATCCTACATATTCGACCGTAATAATACAATAAGATATTAGCTATTCACCAATAAACAATAATAGAGACAACAGTAACAATAAGAACAATTGCTCTAAAAACAACAACTCGACAAGTAGGGTAATAAGGACAAATACTATTTTATAATGATATTAAATTATGTTACAGATAGGGTAACAGGTATTAACGGCATTTGTTTGCAAGGCCTACTTAAAAATAACTTAAAAAAAAGTAGAAAAAATGCAGTTTTTTTAACTAAAAATTTAAATATGACATGTGATATACAGGGTGTCCGGGAAAATGTAGAAATCTCTCGCACACGTATGGAACAGATGAAAATAATACGACAAGTTCCTATAAAATTTTTCCGTTGAAGCCCCCTGCGGAGATATGATCCCCTAAAGGGGGTAGCTAGAAATCGATTTTTCGTGAATAACTTTTAAAGCGCTTTGTATAATTTGATAATTTTTAGTACGATGCATACTAGTAGAGACCTCTTAAAATAGTGCCCTTGAAACTTATGTCGCTTCTTTAGTTTGCCAGGGACGGACTAGTTTTCGCACATTATTGATAATATTTTTTACGCCCTGTATGGTGAAGACACAAAAATTATGTTTTTGGGTGGTTTAAACTTTTGCTAAAAAAAGGTAACCTTGTTTGACATCGATAAAATGAGTCGTTTTCGAGTAAAAAATTATTTTAACAATAAGAGTTTATTTTTATCCTGACCTGCTACGAGAGGACTTCAATACTGAATCAAAAATTACAAATTACATCGAAAATAAAATATTGTATTATTAAACAAAAATAAACTCTTATTGTTAAAATAATGTTTTACTCGAAAACGACTCATTTTATCGATGTCAAACAGGAGTACCTTTTTTTTAGCAAAAGGTTTAAACTACCCAAAAACATATTTTTGTGTCTTCACCATACAGGGTGTAAAAAATATTATCAATAATGTGCGAAAACTAGTCCGTCCCTGGCAAACTAAAGAAGCGACATAAGTTTCAAGGGCACTATTTTAAGAGGACTTTACTAATATGTATCGTACTAAAATAATATCAAATTATACAGAGCGCTTTAAAAGTTATTCACGAAAAATCGATTTCTAGCTGCCCCCTTTAGGGGATCTCCGCAGGAGGGGCTTAAACGAAAAATTTTATAGGAACTTGTCGTGTTATTTTCATCTGTTCCATACGTGTGCGAGAGATTGCCCACATTTTCCCGGACACCCTGTATCTCCAATAGGTACTGAGACTCCCATGCTTAGGATCCTTATCTTGGACACACTGTATATTTTTGTTATTTTGTTTTTTTTTCGTTTCTCTCAGTTTCTTGGGACAGCAAGTAGGCATGCTAATCTAAAATTACCAATCCGAATATTGTTAAAATCCCCTTAAAACATTTTAATTAACGATAGTTCCAAATAATTTTGTATAAATTAGTCGTAGCCACATTTGAATTACATGCATAGATAGCAGAAGCCAACTACGATCTAATCTGCTTACCCACACGATATTTGGAATGAAATGGGATAAAGGAGACGTCATGCATAATTAAGTTACACTGAAACTGTATGCAAACGAATTACATTAAAGTCTAATCAGAATATGTATCGCATCCAGCTTATATTTTAATTTTTTGTGTTTTTTTACACGGTGGCCATTTAAAAACGAAACAGAGCTTACTTATTTTTGGCGTTCCAGGTCATTGTATAATCAACAGGTATTAACGCCTAAGCATTTGTTTGCAAGGCCTACTTAAAAATAACTTTAAAAAAATAGAAAAAATGCAATTTTTCTTTTAACCAAAAATTAAAATATGACATGTGATACATCGTTGAATTTATAATAAAAAATGGGATCAGATACAGGGGCTACTTTTTTCGAGCCATATAAAAAAATAAAGTTGATGATGATCTCTTGAAAACGAAACGTCGGGTATAAAATCTAATAATACCATCATGTAGTAGCTAAAAAGTGCAAATGAAAAAGTGTTATTAGTTTTTTTATATCTCTTCAAATAAAGTCAGAAAAAATAAAATCGATATAGTCAAATTTTCGTTTCTGCCAAATCTCAGCAGGCCATGAAAATTTTTCAAGTTTTTAAACGGCATGTAAATAAGCTTTAAAAAACAGAACTTTTTCCTAATTTAACCTAAGCTGTATCTTCAATAGGTACTGAGATTCCGATGCTTAGGATCCTTATATTGGACACACTGTATAAAATTAAAGTAGAAAACTGCGTAAGAAACAAAGGAATTCTCTTTTCTATGCAATAAAAACAAGTGAAAAATATTTCTTTTGTATTCCGCATTTTGTACCAAAATTATACTTCTTGTAAACATCTAGAAGACATTAAATTTATCTCCAAGAATTTAAAATGCAAACATGCACAAGGGTGCCCCAGTTCATGATATAGCTAAAATGGAATTTTTAATACTCCGTTTGTGTCAGAAAATAGAATTAATTCAAAACAATAGCAATAAATTATTTGCTGGAATTCCTAAGACGTTATGTTTTTTCAGGAAAAGCATTTCTAGATTTTCTTAGTATTTATTTCTTAAATATATTTAAAAGTATAAATACAACTAAATATACAGGTTGGTAGTTCTTAGGTTAGCACTATTGATAACTTCCTTATTATTGGAGATACGAAGTCGGGTAAATTAGTAGTAAAGCTGTACCTAGTACGTTTCTCGCTGATTAATGTGCTGCCGACAGAAAAACCATTGAACATCGGGTTTTCGATTTATTTTAAAAAATGTACTTTTTTAAATGAAACAACCGGTTTTTTTTTGGATAGAGTTTTAAGTTAATCATTGTCCCGAGGGCCTTAATTACGTAGCTGTGCCGCTGACCAAGCTTAAGGTACTATTTAAATACCGATTTTAATATACACTGAGGCCCATAAGTCCTTTCTAAAATCTAAACCGTTTGGTATATTGTATTAAAATTTAAAACCGAAAATATACAGTGACCACCCATAACTGTTTAACCATATGGATTTTTTATGTTAGACTCTTTAAATTTTTTTATTTCTGATAAAAATCTCTACATATGCCCTTAAAACTCACAAAACACTTATTAAAGTTTGAATGGTCTTCTACTAAATTTATCTGTTGTTTGTACCGATCTCCATCTGACAATTCCTATGTCGAATTTTTTGACTTTCTTTCAACAAAGATTGACAGTATCATTTCCCAGTTTCCAATGGCCGAAGTAATCGTACTTGGCGATTTCAATGTCCATAATAAAGACTGGCTAGGCTCTTCAAAAACTGACCCTCAAGGCAGAGCAGCCGAAATCTTCGCAGTCAGTAATTCTCTTACCAACCTTATTATGACTCCTACCTACTTTCCTAGAGTACCAAATTATAGCTCAAGCCCCTTAGATCTTTTTCTTACTTCTATCCCTAAACTTTATGAAGCATCTGTTACTGCCCCTCTACTTTTTCGCCACGTACCCTTGGGACACTATCTGCTTTTCTTCCCAGGATCCTTCAGAAATCTGTAAGCAACTGACCGAGTCAATTCTATTGGGCGTTGAATCCTATGTGCCTCATACCAAGAAAACAATCAAATCCTCTAATCACAAACCTTGGTTTACTACAATATGTGACAAAGCAAGAATTTTAAAAGTTGAGGCTCACAAGAAGTTTCTACAGGATCCTAGTTCAGAAAACCGACAGGCCAGCATTGAAGCAAGAAACCACTACCACCAAACAATCTCAGAAGCCAAAGACTCCTTTGATAACCGTATAAAAAACAAAATACTTTCTTGCTCAAATGGCAGCAAATCCTTCTGGTCCTTTGCCAAAAACATCAGTAGAAATTTCTGTACCAGTTCTTTTCCACCATTAACTTTGGAAGATGAAATTATTTCCACATCTAAAGGAAAGGCCGAACTATTTGCTAAACAATTTGCTGCCAATTCAACCCTTCATCCACCTGTTAATCATCCAATTCCAACTATTCCCCCAGTTCCTCACAAAATGCCCAATATTAGTTTTAAGGTAAAGCACATTAAGCGTATCCTTTCTTCTCTTAACACCAAGAAATCGTCTGGGCTAGATGGAATACCAGCAATCGTTTTAAAAAAATGTGCTCCTGAACTTGCACCTATTTTAACCAGGCTCTTTCGAATTTCTGATGACACGGGTATTTTTCCAGACAGCTGGAGAGCTGCACGTGTCCAGCCTATTCCCAAGAAAGGATCTAAATCTCTTCCATCCAACTATAAACCCATTTCACTCCTCTCAATGCTTTGTAAAGTAATGGAGAAATCCATTAACTCGCGAATTCTTAGGTATTTAGAAAAACATAAAATTTTAAATGACAGGCAATACGGATTTCGTCACAAGAGATCTACAGCAGATCTTCTTTCTTTCGTTTCACACAACTGGAACAAGTCTCTTGAGTTTCTAGGTGAGTCCCTGATCGTTGCTCTTGATATATCTAAAGCTTTCGACCAAGTCTGGCATGACGCACTTCTTAATAAACTTCCCTCCTATGGTCTTCCAACTAAACTCTGCTCTTGGCTCTCCAGTTATCTTTCTAATCGACGTATATCAGTCATTGTTGATGGCCACTCTTCAAGCTTTCACGAAATTAATGCTGGAGTGCCTCAGGGTTCAGTACTAGCACCAACTTTGTTTCTTCTTCACATTAACGACCTTCTTTCTTCCACAACCAATCCCATTCATAGTTATGCTGACGATAGTATCCTTCACTCCACTTTTCAGGTTCCCAAGCCAATCTCTCAACTCGACTTGGAAGGCAAACGCAGGGCGATGCAGATATCTCTTTCACAGGATCTGAATTTGATATTGGATTGGGGCGCCAAAATCTTGTTCAATTTAATGCATCCAAAACACAATCATGTTCCTTGTCGCGAAAAAATCATCAAACACTCACCCTCTGCTTATGAGTGGCCAGGTTTTGCAGAGCGGGGACACGTTTAACCTTGTGGGCGTCACATTTGAAAATAACCTTAACTGGCATAAACACATTGTATCTATAGCCACCGCGGCGTCAAAAAGCTTGGATTTCTTTTCCGAGCCAAGAAGTCATTTTTCCCCTTCCAATTTATACACTTTGTATGTGTCCCAAATTCGACCCTCTCTGAAATATTGTTCTCATGTCTGGGGAATGGCATCCCCTACAACCCTCAGCATTCTTGATGCCATTCAAAGAAGGGCTGTTCGTCTTATTAATGATCCTTTACTTACTCAAAGACTTCCTTCTCTTGCCCATCGTCGAGCTGTGGGAGATCTATCGCTCTTCTATAGATACTTTTACGGCTTCTGCTCCGACGAATTATCCAGTATAGTCCCTCCTCTTGCAGCTCCCAACAGAGAAACTTCGTGGTGCCGCACGTATGCATCCCTATACGGTCCAATTGGACAGGCCCCGAACTTCCCATTTCGTTCGTTCTTTCATCCCTAGAGTTTCTAGACTGTGGAACCTACTGCCAGCGGAGGTCTTTCCTTCCCCCCAAATCTTCAAGTTTTTAAGTCCCGTGTTAACAAACTTCCTCTTACCCTGCTTAAGACACCCACGGTACGTTAGTATTTAGGCTTTTAGCCTTCGTGGCTTGGCCAAGATAAAAAAAAAGAGTACTCCATAGCGTAAACGGGGGTAAATGCAAATTTGTAAATTTAACGTAAGAGAAAACTAGTGTCGGTCTATATAAGTCGCGACATACGGCCATATTGATTTAACGTGTGTTGACGTCACAGTAACCATTTATCGGCCATGTTTATCAGTGCTGGAGAAATATAGTTTATAGTATTATTAGAATAATCGTTTACAAAACACTTTTTAATTATTATTAAGTCGCAAACTCTTCGACTTTAAATAAAAACCTTTGGGATCACATCTTTCCACAAATATCACTTTCAAAACAATGCAAAAGAAAAGCACAAATTCTAGACGCCACTGGATTAATCATCAGCTGTCAAAATACAATGACTTTACCCAGTCTTGCCAACTTTTTTCCGGTACAGTGCTTTCCCTTGCGTCTCCGATCACGAACCGCCTAAAGTCGATGATGTGTCGCAACCAATTCCAAGTATACAGGTGTCCGGGAAAATGTGGGAAATGTCTCTACACGTATGAAACAGATGAAAATAACACGACAAGTTTCTATAAAATTTTTCCGTTTAAGCCCCCTGCGGAGATATGGTCCCTAAAGGAGGCAGCTAGAAATCGATTTTTCGTGAATAACTTTTAAAGCGCTCGGTATAATTTGATAATATTTTAGTACGATGCATACTAGTAAAGACCTCTTAAAATAGTGCCCTTGAAACTTATGTCGCTTCTTTAGTATGCCAGGGACGGACTAGTTTTCGCACATTATTGATAATATTTTTTACGCCCTGTATGGTGAAGACACAAAAAATATATTTTTGGGTAGTTTAAACCTTTTGCTAAAAAAAGGTACTCATGTTTGACATCGATAAAATGAGCCGTTTTCGAGTAAAAAATTATTTTATTATACAGAGCGCTTTAAAAGTTATTCATGAAAAATCGATTTCTAGCTGCCTCCTTTAGGGGATCATATCTTCGCAGGGGGGCTTAAACGGAAAATTTTATAGGAACTTGTCGTATTATTTTCATCTGTTCCATACGTGTGCGAGAGATTTTCCACATTTTCCCGGACACCCTGTATAAATAAATCTTGATTGAAAACTACCTTTATTTTTTAACTTGCTTAGAGTAAAGGTTTATATCGTTATTTAAAAAGAACCTCCTCAAAGTCGATTGTTGAGATAAGGTCACGACATTCGCCATATTGGCTAGCGCGGCTGTGACGTCAAGTCGGGCCATTTTCGGCCATGTTCGATTTTAGGCAGATCAGTGGCGTAGAATCAGGGAGAAAATAAAAAGAACTGTATGTTGTAAACAAAATTTATTGAATTATTTTACTAGGCATAACCTAAAACAAAAACATAAATGTGGTTTAAATATTGAAAATTAAAAATTATCAAAGCGACGACAGGACGATGAGGTACCTGGCAGAGCAAAACATTTTCCATGGTTCCGTAAGACAAAAACCATTATAAAAACTTTGTATACAGGGTGTCCGCTAATGAATGGTACACAGAAAAACCACAGATTCCTTATGCAAATATATTAAGATTTAACCAAACATACCTAATATCCAAAAGTTTATAATAAGGAAGATACGGGGGTGTCATAGTAAAAAGAAAAAGTAAATTTATTTCGATAATTGTTCCCCCTTCTTTAAATATCTTAATAAAACGGTATCTAGAGATTTTTAAACATTAGCTTTTCAGATCGAATAATAATTTTTGTGTGTAGACTAGATGGCGATGGGTACACTATTTATAATTCTCTAAAACTACCCAATTTTTTGTTACTACTCTGTATGTATGTAAACTAGTAAGCTTCTCTATGCTTTCTGCACAAAAAGGTATACTTAGTAAGAATCGGTCTTGACAACCGTTTTTAAGGTATTCCACGTTTTAGTTGTTCAGTGCACCCGAAAGTATGTACCTTCAATAACATCATAATTACAACTGCTCAGTTATAAATAGCTGATATGTAAAAACTCCTGTGTACCGAGTTTTATTAAAATGTTTAAAACATATCAGAAATTATCGAAATGCATGAATAAAAATATTTATATCCCTTTAACACCCCGTATCTTCCTTATCATTAACTTTTGGATATAGGTATGTTTGTTTAAATCCTAAATGGGTATTTTCGTATAAGAATCTGTGGTTTTTCTGTGTATCATTAATTATCGGACACTCATCTGTTTCATATTAATATAAAAACAAGAATGACTGAAAACTATTCGACTAAACACTATCAAAATCTCTAAAATAAAACGAGTCCGAACCAATAATATGTGAAGTCTCTAAACTAACCAAAAACATTAACAACTGGAAATCCTTGCAAAATATACAACCAAAATGAAAATGGCAAATTTCCACAGTTTTTACCAAACAAAGCTTCGACAAGGCACGACTCTGTCATCAGCTGATAATGCTACCAACTTTGAACAGAACTACCAACCAAAATCGTAATTATTCTCACACCCTCACGTCCCTGACAAAAGCTATCCCCGGTCTTGCTTATGTCTAAACCTCTTCTTATAAAGAAACTCTGGAACCCCTTATTTAAAAGTAATAACAAAATAATTGTCGTTTAGTTTTGCAAAAATACCAAATATTTATTTTGTTGTGTGTAAGTAAATTTCAGTCACTTAAAATTGTAAATGTAAATTCTTTTTTTTTGTTCAATAAGGCCTAAATTTAGAAGTTCTTTTAGGATTATTATGTCAAATCGTTTTTGTCTTACGCATAAACGCCTTCACTCATTTTTTGTCTTCGTTTTCTGTATAGATTATTCCTAAAATAGATTTTCAAACTTTTGTAGACATTTTTTATTGCCCTAATTAAATGTAACTTTTAATTAAATATTAAAAAAGCATAAAAATAAATTTGAAAATTCGTATAGAAAAGGCGTCTTCCATAAGACGAAAAGGATGTAAACTTTTCTAAAGGGCACTGAATTGTATCCGCAGTTGGTTTCTTGTGAAACATTTTTTAAATATTAATACTAAATAGGAAAAATTGCTTTTTAATGTTTCAATAATTATTAGAGCATTACTCTACAATTGTTTCGCCATTCTAGGGCTTCATCAAGAGTACTTCGTATACTAAATTTAAAAAGAGAAATATTTACAAACAGAACCATTTAACACGTTTTTCCCAAAAAGGTCTATAAAATATTATTAGGGTTTTATTATGCGGCCCAGATGTGGTAATAAATTTATTTATAATTGGCATATCTGCGAAATTTATTTGATCATTGGTAGAAAGAGTTGTATTGTCTATAAGTGATTTTTTAATTTCTAGTTGTTCATATAAATTTAATTTTTTGCCTTTGCTTTCTCTATGGAGTAGTTTAACATTATTAAGATCTATAAAGTGGTTTTGTTCTATACAATGTGTTGAAATGCCTGTGTTTTTTAAACCATTTAAAATTGATGTTTTGTGTTCTTTTATTCTGTTTTTTATGCTCCTTCCACTTTGACCAATATATTCCGCATTACAGTCTGCGCAATTAACTTTATAAACCCCTGACATATCTAATTTTTCTGTTTTGTCTTTATTGTTAACTAATAATCTACCTAGGTTACTCTTATTTACAGACACAGTTTTACAGCCTAACTTATCTAATCTATTGGATACATTATTGCTGATGTTTGGTATATAATTGATAAACTTAAAATTATTGTTTTTAGGTTCTGTAATACTATAAAACTCTTTAGCAATTAACTTTTGTTTTTTCTTTGTTAACAATTTATCAATAAGTGATTCTTTATATCCGTTGTTTCTTGCTATTTGTTTAATAATGCAGAGTTCTTTGTTAAAATTTGATTGACTTAATGGGAAAGTGACAAGTCTGTGAATTAAACTATGAAAAGAAGATAGTTTTATTTCTAAGCAAGCAAAGGCAAAAAATTAAATTTATATGAACAACTAGAAATTAAAAAATCACTTATAGACAATACAACTCTTTCTACCAATGATCAAATAAATTTCGCAGATATGCCAATTATAAATAAATTTATTACCACATCTGCGCCGCATAATAAAACCCTAATAATATTTTATAGACCTTTTTGGGAAAAACGTGTTAAATGGTTCTGTTTGTAAATATTTCTCTTTTTTAAATTTAGTATACGAAGTACTCTTGATGAAGCCCTAGAAAGGCGAAACAATTGTAGAGTAATGCTCTAATAATTATTGAAACATTAAAAAGCAATTTTTCCTATTTAATATTAATATTTTCTAAAGGGGTTTAAATTTTAGGGTTTTGAACCAAAAAACAAGCAAAAATATACGTTTATTTTTTAAAGCCAATTAAACGTATTTAAATGCTTTAAAAATAGTTTTAGGATTTTTTTTAAATTTAAGGGCAATTAGGATTATTAGAGACGGTTAATTAAGTTTAATCTTTACGGGTTAAGTGAAAAAGTTTTTTTTTTTCAATTTTTTAAATGAAGGTTCACTCTTCCCTGTTAAATTTAAATGCACTTTATCAAACAGTTCAGAAGTTAGAAGGAGGAGACAGATTTTCACTATAATACATGGTTATTATGACAGTCTGGACCATAAGTCAAAAAGAAGCATTGTTGACAATAACACACGAATTTTAATTTTAGGAATACAGTGTGTCCAAAATAAGCATCTTAAGCATGGGAATCTCAGTACCTATTGGAGATACAGCTTAGGTTAAATCACAAAAAAGTTGTGTTTTTTAAAGCTTATTTACATGCCGTATAAAAACTTGAAAAATTTTCATTGCCCGCTGAGATATTTGCCAAAAACGTAAATTTAACTATATCGATTTTATTTTTTCTGACTTTATTTGAAGAGATATAAAAAAACGATAACACGTTTTCATTGGCACTTTTAGCTACTACATGATGGTATTTTTAGATTTTATACCCGACGTTTCGTTTTCAAGAAACCATCATCAACTTTATTCTTTTATATGGCTCGAATAAAAGTATACCCTGTATCTGATCTCATTTTTTATTACAAATTCCACGATGTAACACATGTCATATTTTAATTTTTAGTTAAAAAAATGAATTTTTTTAAAGTTTTTTTAAGTGGGACTTGCAAACAAATGTTTGGACGTTAATACCTGTTACTGTATCTGCAACATAATTAATTATAATTATAAAATAGTATTTGTCGTTATTACCCTGTTTGTCAAGTTGTTGTTTTTAGAGCAATCGTTCTTATTGTTACTGTTGTTTTTATTCGCAATACGCATAACTAGGCTCAACAAAATCCGCGTATTTGTGGTTTAATATGTGGTGTGGAATTTTAGGAACTAAAATACCAGGTCCATGTATTTACCATAATTCATTAACTGCAGAAATGATACCTTCATTTATTTTTGCAGCACAAAATGTAGCATGTTAGCATGTCAAACTTATTTTCATGGTAATAATACAATAAGATATTAGCTATTCACCAATAAACAATAATAGAGGCAACAGTAACAATAAGAACAATTGCTCTAAAAACAACAACTCGACAAGTAGGGTAATAAGGACAAATAATGATGATATAATGATATTAAATTAGGTTACAGATACGGTAACTGGTATTAACGTCCAAGCATTTGTTTCCAAGGCCAAAATAACTTTAAAAAATAGAAAAAATGCAATTTTTCTTTTAACTAAAAATTAAAATATGATATGTGATACATTGCTGAATTTGTAATAAAAAATGGAATCTGATACAGGGGGTACTTTGTTTTCAAGACATATAAAAAAATAAAGTTGATGATAGTTTCTTAAAAACGAAACGTCGGGCATAAAATCTAAAAATACCATCATGTACTAGTTAAAAAGTGCCAATAAAAAGTGTTATTACTTTTTTATATCTCTTCAAATAAAGTCAGAAAAAATAAAATCGATATAGTCAAATTTTCATTTTTGCCAAATATCTCAGTCGGCCATGAAAATTTTTCAAGTTTTAATACGGCATGTAAATAAGATTTTAAAAACACAACTTTTTCTAATTTAACCTAAGCTGTATCTCCAATAGGTACTGAGATTCCCATGCTTAGGATCCTTATCTTGGACACACTTTATAACCAAAAGTTTATTCACCCATTGGATTTGCGTTTAGTTTACCAAATTTACAGTTAAATTACTTTTATCTCAACATAAAAAGCAAAATACTGTAATTGAAAACAACATGCTTATTTAAGACTCGGACATGTTATCACAAATCTCTTTTACGATCTGCTTCTACCAACTAATTAAATTTATTTAAAAAAATGTGGACAATACGTGCGCCAAACCGCCAACCAGAATATAACTCTCCCGTCACGCAGAAATAAAATTTATTTGCCACGAAACGGCAAGTAAGCGCCAAACTGATGCCAAATAATTTGTTTCTTTCATTTTGTGAACTGACTAAAAAGCGAATCTATAATACGAGAGTAGCATAAAATCTGTCTGTATATAGAATGTTGTTACCACCATTTTTTTCTCAGTGACTAATAAAATATTTACAGTGTAATTTAAGCATAAATTGACATTTTTTTATTATTACATCCTCAAAATCACTTCTGGTTTAACCGGAAGTGCCACAACCGTTTTATTTTTAATGCAATTGCTTACTTTCTGCATATAATAGTAATTTATGTAACATTTATGTAACAAGTGCATAAAGTGACACTTTTCCATATAACATTTTTGCCGGCCATGTACATTTAATATACTGGCATTGACAACACTCTTTAATGAATGAATACATTTAATTATGTCTATTAAAAAACTCTTTTCTTTAAAAAAGAAACTAAAAAGTTAGAAAACCACGTAGAAAACAAATGCACAAAGCGGTCACCTTCGGTCGTAGCTAATTTTACCATCATTTTATTTTTATTCGCTCCAAAATACATAATAAACATTTTGTTTGACCTAATTTTTATTTGCATGATTTTTAACAATCAAATGTTATAAAAGGCCATTTCCTTTAAATTATGTAAAAAAACATAAAATATTGTTGTTTAGCTGCCATTATAAATAAAACAGATCAAAAAAATTGCTTTAATGTTAGTTAAATACCAATGTTAATAATATGGTTTAAAAAGTATGAATATGCGTTGAAGGTTTGCCTTCAAAAATCCAATATTTATTTGCCTGCAACAAAAACGCGTGCTTTATTTAATCAGGATTGGTATGCCGCCATTTTTGTATGCTTGCCGGCAATTCGCCTGCATGTAAAATTTATTGGCAATTAAGTGTTTATTTAGGGTTAACTTTTTAATGCGTATAAGATGTTGGCATAATATTGACACCAATTGCCAATGCTTTACCATCAATGCCAATATTATGAAAAATGTACATTGCAATAGTGTTTGCTGGGATAATTAAAATAAGTTTTTTTGAACTTTAAGGATCAATTACTCCCCAACGAAGCGCGATAAAAATATGTTTTATATAAAAGTATTACCATTATTTCCACTCACTTTATCTCCTCTATTATTTATAACTTTCCGGACACCCTGTATATTAAATTTAATTTACCAAGTATACAAAAATATATAATATAAAACTTTTTCTTCTTTTATTTAACTTTTCTTATTCAATTTTTCTTTAAAAAGTACGGGTTTTAAAATTGGACTTTTGTACTTTCCCGCATGCGACTGCTGAAGCACGAATGAGGCAAACAGTATTGTGAAGAGAACCTGGACCGGGTTGCATTTTTCCGTTCCCCATATGGTTTGCGCTACATGGTGCGTTAATCGCATATAGAAATTGTTAAATCATATCTGACATTGCGATAGCTGCAGCTCCCTGTTATCGCCTTATAAGCTTTTGACATGACATAACCACAAATTTGGTGTGAGTTTTTTTATTATTTTGACCGGTTGTGTTTTTGGTATGGGAGCACAAGAAGGGATTTAGGGATTTATTTTAGCGCGGCAGATTAATATACCGGCGGATACCTTGTACCCCCAAAACAAAAATGTATCCATTAGAAATTTTTGTGCGCGTTAGATTAAGGTAGGGTTACTTAATTACATGCTAAACACTGTATATTTCACTAATCTGACGATTTGAGAGTGATGTTAAGGAAGCAGAGAGCTATAAAGTTATAAAAAGCGTCATTTTGACATTCCCAAGCGTGGCTATTTTTTTTTATTAAAAAAATAATTTAAAAGATAATGAAAAAATATATTCCGATACGATTCGAACGATTTTCACAAGCCGAAATAATAACAGTATTTTTTTTGTGATATTACAAATCCCTAGCCGCTTCAGTTTAAAAATGTAAATTCGGTGCTCTTTGATAAGAAAAAAATCACAAAAAGTTTAAAGCAAATAAATCGGCATGCTTGTCTTCGCGGCCGCCTTTGCTATATTTCTTTTATGATATGCCGGTTGATGCAGCTGGTCATCGCACTATGGGAGAGAAATTAATTTTTTTGGTCAAAATTTTGAAACTTAACAATTTAACTTAAAATTAGGTACTTTTTGGAAACCAAAAACTTATTATATGTTTTTATAAATTTACACCTCCTTAACATTATTATTTTTATTGTACAAAATAAACTAAAATGTCAGCTTGTTTGGTTAATTCGGTAGTATTCTAATCAGTAATCCGATGATTATTATCTCATATGATATACAGGGTACGACAATAGGTATGATTTTTTAAATGGAATACCCTGAATATTATATCACCACCAAAAAAATCTTATAAAATGCTTTAAAAAATACTACATTTGATGTGTCTATCTCAATTAGTTTCGGAAATATGACCATCGAAATATGAAAAATAATTTTAAATTATTCTTAGAAGCGTAATAGAGATACATCTTCCCAACTTTTATTATTTTTTAACGTATAAAATAAATAAAAAACCCTTTTTGTTGGGTAGATTCTGTGGAATCCATATCTTTCATCAGAATGCTTTTATCTTTTAGGATATACAGTGTAGGACAAAACATATTAAATTTTAAAAGGGATAACCTTGTAAAATATAAAAAAATCTTGTATCTGTCCTTACACTCAGAAGTAGCAAAAAGTAGGAAGGCAATTGTAAGTACAAAAACTGATAAAGAAAAAGGTAAAAAAATCTTTGACAAAAGTAGCGAGACTTCGCGAGACTGCATCGGAAATACAACAATACCTCTTATTATTTAAACTCTTTTACTTTTTTAGTAAACAAGGCTAATAATAAACTTATTAGCTTAAATGTTGTATATTTATGTTTACTTAAAATACATTTTCAAGTTTCTTATTACCCCAATAAAAGTCGTCATATCCTTTTATAATTTTGCGTACATGTAGTTTGGAGTATCTACTTTGAAATACACAGCATGAGCCATTAAAATTTCAAAGTTGCTTTTTGGCCAAAATAATAGCTTTCTATCCCATAGTGTATCGGCGCGTCACTGTAAAGGATAGCGGCGCCTTTATATAAAATAGTCCGATTGCAGGCGGCCTTTTTTAGGTTTTTGTATTATTTTTAAAGGGTACCGAATTTGCGCTTTTAAAATGTTCTTACTATACATTTTATAACATTTTGTTTTCTTTTCTTATCATCTAAGCTTTGCAAGCCAATGGGTCTCTATGACGCTCGAGTAAATCCACATTTACTATCGGGGGCTCCCATACTATTTCAACAGTTTATCATAGATAAATTATATTGTATGTGAAATAATTTATTGTATTTTTGGTTTAAATAGCGGATGCCACAAAAGAATACATTGTAAAAAATGACGACATATTGATGTGAATAAGCAATGGAAGTTTAATTAAGAAATTAAAAAAAAATATTTAACTATACCACCACGCACCGTATGGCACTACAACTTAGCCGACTGGGATGGCCTTAGGGACTTTTTTGCCACGTACCCTTGAGACACTATCTGCTTTTCTTCCCAGGATCCTTCCGAAATCTGTAACCAACTGACCGAGTCAACTTTATTGGGCGTTGAAACCTATGTACCTCACACCAAGAAAACCATCAAACCCTCTAATCACAAACCTTGGTTCACTAAAACATGTGACAAAGCTAGAATTTTAAAAGTTCAGACTCACAAGAAGTTTTTACAGGATCCTAGTCCAGAAAACCGACAGGCCAGCATTGAAGCAAGAAACCACTACCACCAAACAATCTTAGAAGCCAAAGAATCCTTTGATAACCGTATAAAAACAAAGTTCTTTCTGGCTCAAATGGCAGCAAATTCTTCTGGTTCTTTGCCAAAAATATCAGTAGAAATTTCTGTACCAGTTCTTTTCCACCATTAACTTTGGAAGATGAAATTATTTCTACATCTAAAGGAAAGGCCGAACTATTTGCTAAACAATTTGCTGCCAATTCAACCCTTCATCCACCTGTCAATCATCCAATTCCAACTGTTCCCCCAGTTCCTCACAAACTGCCCAATATTATTTTTAAGGTAAAACACATTAAGCGTATCCTTTCTTTTCTTAACACCAAAAAATCGTCTGGGCTAGATGGTATAACAGCAATCGTTTTAAAAAAATGGGCTCCTGAACTTGCACCTATTTTAACCAGGCTCTTTCGAATTTCTTATGAGACGGGTATTTTTCCAGACCCATTTCACTCCTCTTAATGCTTTGTAAAGTAATGGAGGTATTTAGAAAAACATAAAATTTTACATTACAGGCAATACGGATTTCGTCACAAGAGATCTAAAGCAGATCTTCTTTCCTTCGTTTCACACAACTGGAAAAAATCTCTTGAGTTTCTAGGTGAGTCCCAGATCGTTGCTCTTGATATATCTAAAGCTTTCGACCAAAGTCTGGCATGACGCACTTCTTAATAAACTTCCCTTCTACAGTCTTCCAACTAAACTCTGCTCTTGGCTCTCCAGTTATCTTTCTAATCGACGTATATCAGTCATTGTTGATGGCCACTTTTCAAGCTTTCACGAAATTAATGCTGGAGTACCTCAGGGTTGAGTACTAGCATCAACTTTGTTTCTTCTTCACATCAACGACCTTCTTTCTTCCACAACCAATCCCATTCATAGTTATGCTGACGATAGCACCCTTCACTCCACTTTTCAGGTTCCCAAACCAATCTCTCAACCCGACTTGGAAAGCAAACGCAGGGCGATGCAGATATCTCTTTCACAGGATCTCAATTTGATATTGGATTGGGGCGCCAAAAATCTCGTTCAATTTAATGCATCCAAAACACAATCGTGTTCCTTGTCGAAAAAATCATCAAACACTCATCCTTTGCTTATGAGTGGCCAGGTTTTGCAGAGCGGGGACACATTTAACCTTGTGGGCGTCACATTTGAGAATAACCTTAACTGCAAAGCTTGGATTTCTTTTCTGAGCCAAAAGTATTTTTCTCCTTCCAATTTATACACTTTGTATGTGTCCCAAATTCGACCCTCTCTGGAATATTGTTCTCATGTCTGGGGAATGGCATCCCCTACAACCCTTAGCATTCTTGATGCCATTCAAAGAAGGGCTGTTCGTCTTATTAATGATCCTTTACTTACTCAAAGACTTCCTTCTCTTGCCCATCGTCGAGCTGTGGGAGATCTATCGCTCTTCTATAGATACCTTTACGGCTTCTGCCCCGACGAATTATCCAGTATAGTCCCTCCTCTTGCAGCTCCCAACAGAGAAACTCGTGGTGCCGCGCGTATGCATCCCTATACAGTTCAATTGGACAGGCCCCGAACTTCCCATTTCATTCGTTCTTTTATCCTTAGGGTTTCTAGACTGTGGAACCTGCTGCGAGCGGAGGTCTTTCCTTTCTCCACAAATCTTCAAGTTTTTAAGTCCTGTGTTAACAAACTTCCTCTTACCCTGCTTAAGACACCCACGGTAGGTTAGTATTTAGGCTTTCAGCCTTCGTGTCTTGTCCAAAGATAAAAAAATTAACTAAAACTAACCGTAGCCCCCACCTTTACTCTGTCTTCAGTTTTCGGTGTTATGTTACTTGATATTACTCGAACATTTTCTACTGAAGATAAAGTATAGGTGGAGGTTAATGTTAGTTTCGGTTAGTTAATTTTTTTTAGTAATTTTTTTAAATTCTCCAAATTAACCTGAGACTAATACACACTTAATTTATTATTTCGCGGCATTTTATTCGACCACGTTAGCAAGATACCTGTAACGCTCACAAAATACTATTTCCCTAATTTAAATTTTTGGATCGAACAAAACAACGCCCAGAGTTTT
>JACEGR010010114.1:0-21081 GCA_014170235.1 Listronotus bonariensis
GTTTCCGCCAAAAATTCTTTCAGATTCGTGATCAGCGCCCCTTGTTACGACTTTTACTTCCTCTAAATGATCAAGTTTGGTCATCTTCCCAGACACATCGACGACGCCGAAACGCCATCGCGTATCGGTCCGAAGACCTCACTAAATCATTCAATCGGTAGTAGCGACGGGCGGTGTGTACAAAGGGCAGGGACGTAATCAACGCGAGCTTATGACTCGCGCTTACTGGGAATTCCTCGTTCATGGGGAACAATTGCAAGCCCCAATCCCTAGCACGAAGGAGGTTCAGCGGGTTACCCGGGCCACTCGGCCAGGGAGGACACGCTGATTCCTTCAGTGTAGCGCGCGTGCGGCCCAGAACATCTAAGGGCATCACAGACCTGTTATTGCTCAATCTCGTGCGGCTAGAAGCCGCCTGTCCCTCTAAGAAGAATTGTTTGTACGCCGACAGTAAAACCGCGCGCGACAAGAGGCGAACCTCAAGCCGGCGGGCCTTTAGGATGTCAAAATACGCCTAGTTAGCAGGCTAGAGTCTCGTTCGTTATCGGAATTAACCAGACAAATCGCTCCACCAACTAAGAACGGCCATGCACCACCACCCACCGAATTCAATAGACTTTATACTACTAAGATTTAACACTAATTGGGTAATTGCAACTGACTCCCTGAGCTCCATAAAATCAATAGAATCCTACTCAGTAGATCACCCGTTAATAATGGAAATTAAATACAAACTAGAAAGAATTCGCATTCAAAGAAAAAAAGTAATATTTCTCTGGACACCGGGACATGTAGGCATAGAAGGAAATGAAGAGGCAGACCTACTGGCCAAAACTGAATCTAACACAAAGATGAACATAAATAATATTTTCTACAAAAAGGACCTACAAAACCTCTCAAAAAACATATCAAAAAACATTACACAATTAGAATGGGACTTAGAAGAAAGCAACAATAAACTACAAAATGTAAAATTACAATACTTTGAACAAAACCACATAACCCATTTGACCAGAAGAACATCTTGCATCATGGCCAGACTACGAATCGGTCACACTAATCTAACTCACAAATACCTGATAGAGAGAACCGACCCTCCTCGATGCGAAGTATGCGACTGTATACTTAGCATTCAACACATTTTCGAAAACTGCAATAAATATAAAAATGAACTACAAAACATGAACATAATAGGAAACATCAAAGAAAAGTTAGCATACAAAAACTCGCTTAAAATTATGGAATTTCTAAAAAGAAACCAACTAATAGACAAAATATAGGAAACGTAAAAAATAAAAGGATAAATAAAAAAACAATAAAAAACTCAGAAACAAAAATGGAAAAAAGTATTAACTAACACATGTAGAACCACAGCCAGTAACACAAATGAAACCAGCAAAATTAAAGACACTAAAAACCCTAAGGGTTGACGTGTCTATAATCAATAAATCTCTCTCTCTCAGCGCCCCAAAAACCCCTGTATACCAAATTTCGTCAAAATCGGAGTGGCCGCAGGTTTCTAGAAAATTACCTAATTTTTCTCTATGAACAGTAGGTACTTACGAAGTTATAAGTGATAAAGGTACAAAACATTTTTTTTTGTTCATTTTTTTTACATTTTGTTTATTTAACAAACATTATGGCCCTTTTTGAAAAAGATCATATTATCTCACCAGTTCCTGTTAAACAGGGTGTTTTGAAGTTGCGGTAAACAAATTAGGATTATAAGTTAATTTTATAAAAATTATGAAAAAAAATTATATAAACATGGGTCCGGAAATACAGGGTGTCCGAAAAGGTGAGGTCAAAAATGATAAAAGTGATAGAGTGAGCCAAAATAATGTAAGTAGGTACTTCATATAAAAAATTCTATCGCGCTTCGTTAGGAATCCAAAGCTTTTGACCAGGTCTGGCGTGCCGCACTTCTTAATAAACTTCCTTCCTATGGTCTTTCAACTAAACTCTGTACTTGACTCTCTAGTTATCTATCTGATCGACGTATATCAGTTATTGTGGACGGCCATTCTTCAAGCTTTCACCAAGTAAATGCTGGAGTCCCTCAGGGCTCAGTTTTGGCACCAACGCTGTTTCTTCTTCACATCAACGACCTTCTCTCGTCCACAACCAATTCCATTCATAGTATCGCCGACGATAGTACCCTTCATTCCAGTTTTCAGGTTCCTAAACCCATCACTAAACCTGACTTGGAAAACAAACGCAGAGCGATGCAGATATCTCTTTCGCAGGATCTTAATTTAATATTGGATTGGGGCGCCAAAAATCTCGTCCACTTTAATGCATCCAAAACACAAACATGTTCCTTGTCGCGAAAAGAGTCATCAAATACTCATCCTCTACTTATGAGCGGCCAAGTTTTACAGAGCAAAGACACCTTTAATCTTGTGGGCGTCACATTTGAAAGTAACCTTAACTGGCATAAACACATTGTATCTATAGCCACGGCAGGTTCAAAAAAGCTTGGATTTCTCTTTTGAGCCAAAAAGTATTTTTCCGCTTCTAATTTATACACTTTATATGTGTCCCAAATCCGACCTCCCTTGGAATATTGTTCTCATATCTGGGGCATGGCGTCCCCCACAACCCTAAGCATTCTTGATTCTATTCAAAGAAGAGCTATTCCTCTCATTAATGATCCTTCACTTACAGAAAGGCTTTCCTCTCTTGCCCATCGTCGGGCTGTGGGGAATGTATCGCTTTTTTATAGGTACTTCCATGGCTTCTGCTCTGAAGAATTGTCCAGTATAGTTCCTCCACTCACGGTTCCCAACAGAGAAACTCGTGGTTCCGCGCGTATGCATTCCTATACGGTCCAACTGGACAGGCCCCGAACATCTCACTTTGTTCGTTCTTTTATCCCTAGAGTTTCTAGAATGTGGAGCCTGCTGCCCGCGGAGGTCTTTCCTTCCCCCAAATCTTCAAGTATTTAAGTCCCGTGTCAACAAACTCCCTCTTACCTCGCTTAAGACACCCACGGTACGTTAGTATTTAGGCTTTATTTAGGCTTTTAGCCTTCGTGGTTTGTCCAAAGATAAAAGAAAAAAATTATAACTTCTGAATTGTTCCCACAGTACCAATGTTATTTGGGCTACTAAATAAACTTATAGTAATGCTTCTTTTCATAAGTAAATTTCTGTTCACTAAGACGGAATTATACAAGGTGAGACAATTTTTGTTTCATTTAATGTATTTATTTTTAACACTGGTGACAAATTCGATATTTTGCTTTGACCGCTTAATTTCTTCATTATTTTTGTACAACAAAAGTGTACCTTATTTAAATAGATATTTATAAAATCGCATTTTAAGCCCAGACAATCCCCAAAAATCCATTTTTTTTTAGAATTTTTTTAAAAAATTGTATTTTTTGACATAAAACAGTTTTTAACTATATTATAAAGTACAAACACCGTCTCTAAAAATTTTCGCACATTTTAATAATTTTATCAAAATAATTCAATTTTTTATTATATACAAAATGCAGGTATGTCCAGGGCCGTATTAACTGTTTGAGGCGCCCTAGGCTAGAATTCCCGGAGCGCCTATTTTCCACCAAAAAAATTTTGAAGACTAAAAAAAGGTCCTTTTCTCCGTACCACCTGTTCTGAGTGCCAGGCGCCTTAATTCACCACCCGAAATAAAATTAGATGGCCAAAAAATAAGGTCATTCCCTTCTTTTCGCACCTATTTCATTCCAAAGCACCTAATTCACAGAGAAATTAGTCACCAAAAGTCCCCACCCGACCTAAACTTTTTAAAAACTCCCCTGTCTAGCGCCTATCACTCCTCTGTCTGGCGCCTATTTTTTCATGGCGCCCTAGGCTGTAGCCTAGTCAGCCTAATGGTTAATACGGCACTGGGTATGTCTGGAGGTAAAATGCAATTTTATGAAAAACGGTCAAAGATATCGATTTAAATAAAGTATACCTTCTTAGTACAAAAATAATGAAGAACTTAAGCGGTCAAACAAAATATCGAATTTGTCACCAATGTTAAAAATGCATAAATTAAAAAAAAAAACGGATCGCACCCTGTTTAATTCCGACTTACTGAACAACCGTTATTTAGTAGGGTAGAGCGGGGCTAGTTGAGCAATTTTTCACTTGATCGGTTATAGCTCCTCAACAATATGTCTTAATGGCCTATGATGCATACTGATGGATTGGCAATTTATCCCTTAGCAATAGTGTCCATAGTAACTTCTTTTTAGTAAGCTAAATTAAGGAGCTACATCTATTTTAATGTAGATAGTCAGGTATGCTCAACGTACCACATAGGTGAGGTAAGTTGAGCAAGGGTATGGGGCTAGTGGAGCACTTAGAAAGTACAGCCAAATTATAGGTTTAATGTTAGGTAGGTTTACAATAAAAATACATTTTGACAATTTGCTTTTTATATTTATAATCCTATAGTCACAAAACAACAAATCTCATCAATAAAACTGCAACGTACCTATCTTAGCCTAACTACTAAATTTAAACTTGAATATTTGTATAATTATTATTAACATAGCTTAACGGATAGAATTATATTCAGTATCTTTATAAAAATCAAAACTGCAATAAATTTACTAAAGATTAACACTTACCTGATTGAAAAAGGATATTATTTAACTATAACAGACGAAATATTCTGTCAGAAAATTATTATACTTTTTAATCACAAAATAAACAATACGTGGGGTACTTTTCTCGATCGCCGCGTTACCACTGGCGGTCGCGCGATGTGTTCCTCTTGCGCAACCCCTTCTTTACGCTATTTGATGTGTTTGCGTACGGTCGATAGTTTTTGATATATTTGGATTGCCCAACTTACCTCTATGCTCAACTAGCCCCGCCCTACCCTACTTGGTACTGTGGCAACAGTTCAAAAGTTATAATTAAAATAGGTTTTTTTACCAACTTTGAAGGTATCAATATCACCCTAACGAAGCCCGATAGAACTTTTTCTGAATTTTTATGAAGTACTACCATTATTTTGGCTTACTCTATCACCCCTATTATTTTTGACTTCACCTTTCCGGACACCCTGTATATCGTCAAGATACAGGTCCTTAAACTTTTCAAAATTCTTTAAACACTTTTTTTAAACGTTTTATTTTTA
Source organism: Listronotus bonariensis (assembly GCA_014170235.1). Lineage (NCBI taxonomy): Eukaryota > Metazoa > Arthropoda > Insecta > Coleoptera > Curculionidae > Listronotus > Listronotus bonariensis. The sequence continues at coordinate 5,122 of JACEGR010010114.1, forward strand.
ATTACTTTATAAAAAAACTCATAAAAATTGTTGTTGTGTACCTAATGAATTTAATTAAGTTAAGGAAAAATAAGTTCCCTTATGTTATTAATAACAATGTCAAATTTCATTAATATCGGTTTATAAAAATTTAGGACATTAATAAACAATAAAAAAAAGTTTAACCATATCTTGGAAACCCTTCATTTCCGGATCTATGTTTATATAAACTTTTTTTGTAAAATTAGCTCGGAAATAGGCCTTTAAATTTTTTTACTTTAATGAGGAAACACCCTGTATTTATTTTTTTAAAAGGTTTTCACCAAAAACATGTCTTGTATCCATTTAAAACAACCACGGCTTGATCTAGTTAATCTTAAACTTACTTGTTGATCTGGATAATTGGTATAGATATCAACAAATTTGGGTCTTCTCAAACCATTTTTATAATGTCCATTTTGTTCTTTAAAATTTTCAGCACTATCACCTAAATGAAACACCGATATGTCCCTGTCATAACTTTTCACCAAGCTATTAAAACTTAAAATTACCAATACTAGAAAAAACATTTTTCGATTTTGTGGTAATAATTTGATTTTTACAAACATCCGTCACAAGATATAGGTATGTTAAACAACAAACTCAGAAAATATATATTTTTTTATTATTACACTTAGTAGGATTTGTATTAAGCTGGCCTAACTGATTTTGAAGATTTAATTTCTTTTTCAAGGTAGTGTTAACTTGATACATTACCTATTATGTTTTCGTAAACCAAATAATCTTCTAAGTATGACATTGCCGATCTTCGTGTGAAATTGCGCGGAAGAAGTTATTTTTGAAGAGCAAGAAAGATACATTTTAACGGTATTACGTTAAATTAGTCGGGAACTTACAACACTTCTCAACAGTGACTATAATATTAAAATATTGTTTGTCACAAAACATTAACATAATAATTCTACAGTAAACCCCTTAAGAAAAACGTTAACGTACGTCTATGTGCCATCAGGGTAATCAGCAGCTCTAAGCTGGTGCGAGACTGCGTAGTTGCCCTGGAAGAAGTGGGTGTGTCCAACAGGCTAACCATTGCCTGGGTACCAGGACACGAAGGCCACGAAGGTAATGAGGAAGCTGATAAATTGGCAAAGGAGGGGCTGGCAGGACAATGGTAGGTCCCGAGCCCTACTGTGGTGTTACATCATGCCAAGATCATCTATTAGATCATGGATTATGAGGGAATCACAAGACTAGTGGACGAGAACACCAGGATGCGCCAAGAGAAAATATTCATTAATGCTTACTCGCCAGAATTTACGAAAGACCTTTTGAATTACAACCGGAAGGTGGTCAGAATAATAGTGGGTCAACTAACAGGTCATTGCAGACTAAATAAACACCTGGAAATCATGGGCCTGGCAGAAGAAAACCTATGTAGGTTCTGCCAGGAGGAGGAAGAAACCGCAGAACACGTATGGTGCTACTGGGAAGCCCTTGGTCGTCTGCGGTTTGCAACGCTGGGTGAAAAAAACCTTAAGCGGCAAGATATACCAAGGAGCTGGCTTCAAGCTTGTGGAGTCTGATAAAACAGACCGGCTTTGATAGCGTGCTCTAACCTATGGACGGAGGACACATAATAAACCTAAGCAGGTTGCAGTATTAGAGGATATGCAATCCACCTCCTAATCCAATCTAATCTAATCTACGTCCATGTGTGACACAACCTTAAAGAATCAGAATTAAGTCCTGGCCAGTTATTATGCCATATCTGGTGTGATTAAATTGACAGAATGTGTAAAATTGTTCAAGGCGTAAAAAAATCCGAAAAACGTATATTGCATGTTTGGACACCACTTTTTAATTCTTGAGAAAATCGCTGAAAAATCTTCAAAAACTTGAATAAAAAACATAATGGCTTTTAAAAATAACTTTTATCAAAGAAAATTGTAGTTTCACTATAGACACCCAGAACAATGCTAAATTTTTAGTCATCAGCTTGGACGCTCGCTTCGTGGAATTTATGAAGCGGGTATCCATCGAGTACACACGTAAACAGTACGTATAATTTGCCGCTTCAAAATTCAGCCAAGCCAGCGTCCAAACTGATGACGAAAAATTTAGCATTGTTTTGGAAGTCTACAGTGAAACTATAATTGTCTTTGCTTTTATTAAATTTCTATACATGTCGTACCAGCTCGATACGTTCAAATTGACTCTTGGTGTCTTGAATATTAGCAGGTGGAGATTAGATAAAGAATGCCTGCTTGTAAACATTCCAGATTGGATTACTCTTCGGGCTTAGTTTGTTGGTAATTTAAACCGCCTCCTTTCCACGCATTGGAAAAAATTCCGCATTAAGGTCTGGCCACACATAACCGCACTAAGGCCGCACCGACCTGGGATTCACAATGATAGTGGAAAGTGGGGCAGAATATTTCGGAAAAAATTAAAAGCACTTTTCATGCCCTCAAGAATATAAAAAGCATTTTTGTCAAATTGATTCTATTGTTTTATGTATCTATATCTTCTTGTTTAAGTAATACAGATTTTCCTACTTATCTCTGTTTCTTTTTATCCAAACTTTGAGTGTAGTATAGGTAAAACTGAGTTTTGAGAAGGTTTATCTTACGATCAGGTGTAATTTAAAGCGTAGTATAACAGACTTATATTACTGCAATTATCGAATGTATATAGCACCTCAACAGCATGGATTTTATCGCGGCCGTTGTACAGCGACAAACTTGGGTGTCTATCAGAGCTTCCTGGTAAAAACTCTTGAGTCGGGAAAGCAAGTAGATGCAGTATACACGGACTTGTCCAAAGCCTTCGATAGCGTATGCCATCCACTGCTTCTAAAGAAGCTATCTGACATCGGCATTAGTGGCGCTTATTTAAAATGGATTAAGTCATACCTATCTGATCCTCGACAGTGCGTCGTTGTGGGTGGATTGACTTCTCGTGAGGTGGAGGTAACTTCTGGTGTCCCTCAAGGTTCCCACATCGGACGAGTTTTATTTTTACTGTTTATTAACGACGTGGTGTCCTGTTTTAATTACTCTAATGTTTTGTTGTATGCAGACGATATAAAATTTTACAGTGTCGTCGACTCGGATAATGATCACATTCAGCAAGAGCTTGACGTCTTTTCAAACTGGTGTAGCACAAATTACTTATCCCTAAATATTCAAAAATGTAAAGTAATTCGGTTTTCAAAGAGCAATTCATTAACACAGAGACAATACTCAATGGGTGGCCATAACCTTGATTGTGTACAATCCATTGTTGATTTGGGAGTCACTTTTGACAGCACGCTCTCTTTCAATTTACATATTGAGCAAATGGTATTAAGGGCATTTCGACTTCTTGGATTTGTCAAGCGACACACTAAGCATATCAGCGACACCAAAGCCATAACATGCCTGTACAACAGCCTAATTAGAAGTGTCTTGGAATATTGCTCTGTTGTCTGGTGTCCTTTTTATAGGTTTAACATTGACAAGATTGAGAGGGTGCAGAACAAGTTTGCCAAGTACCTTTTATTTAAACATCGCTTTCCATACGAAGATCTGTCTCATCAAACCAGACGTTTGCTTTGTGGTCTGAAAACCTTGGAACATCGTAGGTGGGATGCTATGGTTCTCTTCTTGTTTAAGATCTTAAATGGATCTGTGGATTGTGCAGCACTGACAGAGTCAGTTTTCTTTCATGCTCCTCTGAGAAACACAAGACAGAACCTTCTGTTCTTTGAAGTGCCTCACCGAACAAACTATGGTCGCAGTGCCTTCGTCGATCGTATCTTGAGGAACTACAACCAACATTACGTAAACATCGATCTGTTTTGTACAAGCCTAAGTTCCTTAAAGAGACAATTGCAGCTCCGCGTTTTGTAATACAGTGTCACGTCCGTTTTTTCCACATTTGTAAATATTGATTTGTTTACTGTACATTTTGCTTTAGTGTCTTGTTTTTAAATTTAATTTGTATAATATGTATATTTATGTCCTTTTTTATTGTATAATACATAGTATTTTAATTTAATGTAGTCTGTAAGTTTCGTTGTACCATTTAGATTGTGTTTCTGTAGAGTACATGATGTCATAAATAAATAAATAAATAAATAAAAATTTTATTTAATACAAAACTATTTGCACCGCATCCCCCTACATTTCACCAGCGAGACAAACGGCTGCGGACTCGTTACGGTTATGTGTGGCCAGACGTTTAAATATTTCGTGTCACGGTGTGTATAGAACTTTATTAAAATTTTGGATCATTTTCGTCACAAATTTTATTACAATTATGGTATCTTGGAAAGTGTCATGCAAAAACTCAACAAATAATTTTTATTGAAGTTACCAGAGCAAAAAATTCTCGTATTATGCTCTAAATCAGGATGAATTGTTTAGATGTTAAGGTCAAAGAAGAATAGAATAGGAGTGAATAATACAATAGATAATTTGGTAAACAGTTGTCAAGAAAACAGTATTAAAAATGCATTTAGATATAATTTAATTTTCACTCTGTTCTGCACCCCCTTTTTTTTCAAATAAAAGTGATATTTCCATAATTACTATCTGTGTTATCCATCATCTTTCTCAGATTTACTATAGCCACAAAATAATTTTGATTTAGCTATAATATTCTTTGCTATGGCGCTTGGAACTGTGATATTCATCAATTTTAGGCGTTTAACCAATTATAACCGGCATTTTACTATTTTTTCATAACTTTTCCTCATAGATATTTACAAATGAAATAATTATAACATTTAATATATTAAGCACCCCACGCTTTTATTCTGAAGTGAATTATTCTGTTATTATCTTAAATTTTATTATAATTCTATTTTGAGGTATATAATTATGATTCATTGTTTGACCTTTTATTATTGTAATACAACCTCTTTGTAATGAAAAATTATGTTCTAATTTTTAGTTCGGTTGCATATAAAAGCGTGTTTTTTAAACTATTATTTATTTTTCATTTTTTAGTTCGATATATCAATTAGTTTTCTGCGGACATGATGTATTGAAATTTTTCACGAACTAGTTCGTAATCTAATCATTTCATTTAAAGCTTCACTGTTGCATGGGGTTTCAGAACGCAACTACTCCGAACAAGTTTCTGTCAGCCTTATGCTGAGAGTACGTCCGAAACTGCACGCATGCGCAGATCGAGCACTAGCTCTTTCTCTGTTACTCTCCTACAGAAAATCTATAAAGGAATTTATTTATCCTGGCGATCCTAATCAGGATAACGGGATACTGTTTGCAGATTATTGCATTGTCATGGGTCCTTGATACGTGTGCAAAGTTTCAAAGAAATCGAATCGCTGAAAGTTGGTGAAAATTAAGCTTAAAGATTCCGTTACATACATACATACATACATACATACATACATACATACATACAACCCTAGCTAATAAAAGCGTGTTAAAAACCAAATGTCGGATTTTAAATTTAATGACATCATTGTATAGAACCAAAAAAAGTGTCAATGATAATGGGACATTTATTTTAAAATATCTCTTTAAATAAATTAGAAAAAAAAATAAAAACTGTTTTGCAAAATTTCTGTTTTTTCTCGAAAATGAAGAAGGCGCAACTTTGCCCCATTTTAACCGACCCTGTATCTCTTTTACTGTTCCAGAGATCTTACTACTGGTGGCCGCAAAATGAAATGCGCAAATTCTAGACGTCACTGGATTGATCATCAGCTTTGATTTTACCCAGTCTTGCCAAACTTTTCTCCATGGAGTACCCTTCCTTGCGTCCCCGACCTCGAACCGCCTAACAGTTGAGGATATGTCGCAACCTTATAAATATAAACTAACCTTGGTGTTTATGTTTTTGGCTGTTTCCCTCCCCGCCCCCAATACCCTGAAACTATATCTTCGTATAGGCCTGATTTTTAGATAAAAGATTTTGCCACAATTAATAAAAATTACTTCCTGTCACATTACTATAAAAACGAAAAAAAAACTTAATATTCTAAGTGGTTTATACTTCACTTAAGTATGTATTATTTACTTTTGCCATTGATAATTAAGATAATTAAAAAAATATTACAGATTTATTTTATTTTGGTTTTAGCAGCCAAACTTTTTTCTTTTAATTATATAACAATTTTTTATAAACATTGATTAACATTCTTTTATAAAAAAATTCACTAAAATTTGAGAACATAGTGCTAAAAATAGATATAGTCTGTTAAAATGACTGAGGTCGATGGAAAGAGTAAGTAGATATGTTTTTAAATTTACAAATATTTTTCCATAAATAAAAATTATAAAAATAATTTTTGTATCGAGAAAAAGCTGTGGCTTACCATATTTTTCTTTATAACTATTTAGTTCGAAATAGGCGACCTTTTTTGGGGTGGCCAAAATTTCTTGAAGGCTTAAAATTTTTGAAGAGCAAAAAAAGGTCCTCACAAAGTCGGTCTATATAGGGTCGCGACATTCGGCCATATTGCTTTGACGTGTTATGACGTCACATCTCTCATTTTTCGGCCATGTTGTTCAGTGCCGGAGATATACAGTTTATTGTATTAGTAGAACAATCGTTTCCACAACAGTTTTTAATTATTATTAAGTTGTAAATTCTTTTACTTTAAATAAAAACATTTGGAATTACATCTTTTAACAAATATCACTTCCAAAATAATGCAAAATGAAATGCGAAAATTTTAGACGCCACTGGATTGATCATCAGCTTTGATTTTACCCAGTCTTGCCAACTTTTCTCCGTGGAGTGCCCTTCCTTGCGTCCCCTACCTCGAACCGCCTAAAAGTTGAGGATATGTCGCAACCTTATAAATATAAACTAACCTTGGGTCCTCACTTGTAAAAACTAACAATCCCTATCGAATCTTTGTTTGACCTCCGAACAGTGCGGACGTGCGTAGAGGACTACAAAGTTCTTCCCGGAGTGGCGGCTAGAGGTGTCGTATAAACGTTTTTTACCTTCGGGGATCAAGGAAAGATTCACGCTAAATTGACGGCATCTTTCTTCTGGATCTAAGCGCTGTGAGCGAAGATTCCTATATGCTGATGGTATCTTGTTTGGTGACGAACACGAGGTATTTCTCAAATGGCGGGAAATGGATGGGCGTGCCATGGGAACTGTCAGAAGTGAAAGTGAAGGTTATACGTAACACCAGTAGCAGATCTTGGTTTGACAGTCGACAATTTATGCATTGCATCGAACATTGAATTATTTGTTTTCTTTTGGAATTTCTGGGAGCTACGAGCTCGATTATCCAGATTTTCCGCCGACGAAGCCCTGGAAAGCATTGACCGGAAGGGGGAGAGTGGTGGATTGGACCTGAAGGGACCAAAACCAAGAAAAACAATAGAATAGAATAACAATCCCTATCCTACTCTTTATATAGTTTCCAGTGTAAATACTGTTTTCAAGAAATTTGAGAAACACACAAAAAAAGGTCCTCACTTGTAAAAAATTGTCAAAAACTAGTAATCCCTTTATTCATCTCTTTTACATATTTACTTTCTTCTTACCTTCCACTTTACAGGGGTGGACACAAAATTTTTCAGGGGTGGCCCGGGCCACCCCTGGCCTCCCTGGCTACGCCACTGCATCTCACAAGTTAAGACAATTAGGACTTAGGTTTATTTGAGCTTTTCATCTTAAAACCACTTAAGCATTTACACCCTTAAGAATCCTTATCTTATTCTGAAGTACCCTGTAATTATTATTGATTTTTCCGTTTTATTTTTAGATTTAGTCTGGAATATCTTCAAAAATCAGCTGACTTTATAAAAAGTAAAGTGCCTATTTCTCCAAAACTATTAATAATTTGTGGATCGGGTCTTGGTAAGTAAATAGTCTACCGAAATTTTATAGAATACCCTCTATACAGGGTGTTATTTAATAAGTGTCCGATATTTCAGAGAGTGATTTTTTCAAGTATTTTTAAGGTAAAAGTTCCTATGAACGTGTGGTCTAAGATGCTTCGCTTTCAAGATACAGGGTGTCAAAGTTTTATTTTATTTATGTTTTTTCTGCATAATTTCCTAAATAATGCCGATTTCCGAACGAAAAGTGGTACCTGGGGTTTTGACATGAGAAATTTGAATTTGTTCTTAATTTAGCTCTTACTTGTGAGGGCGCTAGCCACATGTATATTCTCACTTTCAAAGGCTCATGACTTTTTGTACAACCCTGTATTTACATTTTTGTTAAAGAAATGGATTCCTTAGTCATTTTACGTAAAAAAGGTACTCTTATTAGATGACGCTAGAACACCGTTTTCGAAATATTTTAGTTTAAAATAATCGATGCATACGCTTAGTAATAATATGCTAAGTAAAGACCGCTACTTGATAAAACCGTCATTTTCGGCGGTCTTTACTTAGCATATTTATTACTAAGCGTATGCATCGATTATTTTAAACTAAAATATTTCGAAAACGGTTGCTCCTAGCGTCATCTAATAAGAGTACCTTCTTTACGTAAAATGACTAAGGAATCCATTTCTTTTTAACAAAAATGTAAATACAGGGTTGTACAAAAAGTCATGAGCCTTGAAAGTGAGAATATACATGTGGCTAGCGCCCTCTACAAGTAAGAGCTAAATTAAGAACAAATTCAAATTTCTCATGTCAAAAACCCCCAGGTACCAATTTTCGTTCGGAAATCGGCATTATTTAGGAAATTATGCAGAAAAACATAAATAAAAATAAAACTTTGACACCCTGTATCTTGAAAGCGAAGCATCTTAGACCACACGTTCATAGGAACTTTTACCTTAAAAATATCTTGAAAAATCACTCTCTGAAACATCGGATACTTATTAAATAACACCCTGTATATTTTAATATTTTAGGGGATTGGCAGATACTTTAGAAGATCCTATATCTTTAAAATATGAAGATATACCAAATTTTCCAAAAGCACGGTAGAAGGCCATGCAGGCGAATTAATTTTTGGAACTTTATCAAATGTCAATGTTGTGTGTATGAAAGGAAGATTTCATTATTTTGAAGGTAAAACTAACCAGAACTATAAAGGATAGAAGAAAGAAGAACCATCTTGTATGGGAAAAATAAAAAAAGTGTCCTTCAGAAAAGAACAAAATTGCTCCACAGTAGCAAATGGAAAGATTTTAGTTTTTTTTTTTTTTTTATTTTGTATCTTACTCTTAATAACTCATGGCGCTGTTGTTAAAATCCTTCCACTTGTTACTGTGGCGCTACCTTAATTTGCTTCCTTCCGATGGACATTTTTTAATACATTGAGATGGTACTCCCTCCTTCTATCCTCCAGCAGAACCAACTCTCTACAGTCCATTTCTTTAGTGTCCCCCACTTATTTTTTGAATAAACCACATCTTACAAAATAAAACTTTAGGAAATGAAATTGATGCATATATGAATACTATACAGGGTGATTCAAAATGATCACGAAACTTAAGCGGGTAATTCTGACTCACAAAATAGGGTAGAGCTTCATACAATTTTTTCAAAATGCCATTCTGCTTTTCGAGTTACAAGCCGTCAAGTTCAATTTATATTTTCGTTTTTTCTACGTCCTATTGCATTTATTTTTTAACTAATCCAGTAGATATTTTCGCACACAAATCGGGATTTGCAGATGCTAAAACTTTAAGACAAAGTGCTTTTTTAAATACCGCCAGAGGCACTTTGCCTAAAACTTAAAATTTATTTACATCATAACTTTTTTTTGACAGATATCTGAAAGGGGGGGCTATTTTATGTACAATCAAAATCTTAAAAAATAAGGTACGCTTTATTAAAGTCGATAAACCTCACCGTTTAGGCAACAATAGACATCAAAGTTTTCATCAATTTTAATCAAATCTGGCCTACATACATATAGGGCGTCCAGTAACTCAACCGACAAACTTAACCAAACGATTCTACAACAAAAAATAAGAAATACTTCATATAAACATATGTCTTAAACGTCTTAGTATTTAATACACCGTAGTTCAAAACTAAGACGTTTAGACTATATGTTTATATGAAGTTTTTTTCTTATTTTCTGTTGTAGAATCGCCCCGTAAAGTTTGTCGGTTGAGTTACTGGACACCCTGTATGTATGTAGGTAATTTGATTGAAAATTGATGAAAACTTTGATGTCTATTGAGTGCCTAACCGGTGAAGTTTATCGACTTTAATAAAAAGCACCTTATTTTTTAAGTTTTTAATTGTCTATAAAATAGCGCCCCCAGCTTTGCGATATCTGTCAAAATAAAAGTTATGATGTAAATAAATTTTAAATTTTAGGTAAAGTGTCCCCTGGCGGTATTTAAAAAAGTACTTTTATCTTAAAATTTTAGAATCTGAAAAGCTCGATTTGTGTGCCAAATATCAACTGGATTGGTTAAAAAATAAATGCAATATGGCGAAAAACCAAAATAAAAATTGAACTCTGACGGCTTGTAACTCGAAAACGAATGACATTTTGAAAAAATATATGAAGCTCTTACCCTTATTTTGTCAAGTAGAATCACTCCCTTAAGTTTCGTGATAGATTTTGGATCGAATCACCCTGTATTTTAGAGTGAAATAAACAGATGAAAATTTCAAGATGGCTGATGGGTGCTATCTGAGGAAAACATTAAATGGAAAGGGTTGTCTCGTGGCACATCATTTTAAAGCTACTGACGAGTTATTTACAACTTCAGAATATAAAGTCAGTACCTACCTAATTGTATCATTAATATAGACCTATTATTAATGTAGAATTCTTAATTCATAACAAAAGGGTAGTTGTTTCTATTATTGAATGATTTTCGTTTTTAGGATACACCGTTCAAAAATCACAATACCCATAAGAGTTATGAAGCTTATAGGAGTCCAGGGCCTTATAATCACTAATGCCGCAGGAAGCGTCAACCCGAATTACAAAGTCGGTGATATTATGGTTATAAAAGACCATTTTAATTTCTTAGCTTTTGGAGGTAAATAATATTTTAGACCCTTAAGCAAAAAAATTAAAAGATATAGGGTGTTCATTTAAAACTTTCCACTCAAGTTATCTTCGAAACGAGACAGATTTGAGAAAATCGCCGAAACACGTCAAGATATTTATTGAGGGGAACGTTTTACAAAAATTGGACGGCGCCCCTTTAACCCTTAACCACCAGGGCCACCACCCCAAAATTCTTAAATGAGAAGGCGGGTCGAGTGATACATCATTTTAAAGCTCCTGACGAGTACTTTATAACCCTAGAATATGAAGTCAATATCTTTACCTATTACAAAATGGCGGTACTTTAAAATTACCTAAATACCTGATTTGGATGGCCATATTTCCGAAACTAATAAAGTTAGATGTACCTAATGTGGTGTTTTCTTAAAGCTCTTTAAAGGTCTTTTTAATGGTGATACTGGTAGTAATATACAGGGTAGAAGAAAAAGTACATATTTTTTATTTAAGAACCCTGTATATTATTTTACCATTAAAAAGATCTTTAAATGAGCTTTTAAGAAAATACCACATTAAGTACATCTAACTTTATTAGTTTCGGAAATATGACCATCCAAATCAGGTATTTAGGTAATTTTTAAAGTACCGCCCTTTTGTAATAGGTGAAGAAATAAGTGAAGATATTGACTTCATATTCTAGGGTTATAAAGTACTCGTCAGGAGCTTTAAAATGATGTATCACTCGACCCGCCTTCTCATTTAAGAATTTTGGGGTGGTGGCCCTGGTGGTTAAGGGGTTAACGGGGCGTCGTCCAATCTTTTTTGTAAAAACGTTCCCCCTCAATAAATATCTTGACGTGTTTCGGCGATTTTCTCAAATCTGTCTCGTTTCGAAGATAACTTGAGTGGAAAGTTTTTAAATGAACACCCTGTATGTATTTTAGGTCAAAATCCCTTGAGGGGCCCAAACGATCCTTTCTTCGGGGAAAGGTTTTTCCCAATGAACAAAGCTTACGATAGAGAATTAATTCGGTTAGCAGAAGAAGTTGCCCAAGAAATAGGGCTTGGAGATAGTTATCAAGAGGGAGTATATGGAATATATTCTGGCCCTAACTATGAAACAATAGTGGAGGTAAAAGCATTGCAAATGCTTGGGGTTGATGCCATAGGTAGGTTATTATATCTATGATTCCATATGCTATGTTCTATATTCCATATTCTTTATGCTGTTTTTAGTCTGTATTTTTACATTCTATATTCTATATACTATTCAATCGACATAAGTATTTCTATTTTCAGGTATGTCCACAATTCCAGAAGTACTGGTAGCCAAACACTGTGGACTCACTGTTTTTGGGTTCAGTTTCATCACCAACAAATGTGTATCTTCATATGAAGATCAAGAGGAACCAAATCATGGGACATATACTGGAAGTAGTTCGTGCCAAATCGGAAAAACTAAAAGTTTTCGTCACGAAAATCGTGGAGAGAAGTCGAGAGAAATGGAATTTATAATAAAATGTATTTTAAAAGATTGAGTTGTATTTTGTCGTTGTGTCTTTCACTGCCATTTTATAACTAAATTTTATGAAAAATAAAAAAAACAACAGCTTATAAAGAAAAACAAATACATATATTCTTAATAAATACAAAAACTAAACATGTTATAAATAAAATCAAAAACCACAAATATTATTTCATAGGTTTGACTTTTTAACAGCTCACACAATTTTTCGTAAACCTGTCCGAAAATTTTCGTATATCCATTATTGGTCAGATGTAAGTAGTCATGCATCACGTGATGGCTTATGGTTTGATCGTTCCCAACGATGCTTTCGTGAATTTTGACAACATAAACGTTTTCTGTCAAGGCGTCCTTATTGGCTTCGTTCGAAAATTTGTCTATTAAAAATGTGTTCACGTGATCATTCCGTTCTCGAAAAGGATTCGGAAACTGACCTCTTGGAAGAAGAGTCTGGAAAAGAAGAAATAATTTAAAAATATCATGGTAATTGAAATTTGACGTATACGAGAGAGTTTTTGGGGCGCTGATCACGAATCTGAAAGATTTTTTTGGACACATTTTCTTCTCGAGATATTCATCATCAGCCTTGACTTGACTTGACTAACCTAAATTCACTATTTTCTCCAATTCTTTTACAAACAATTCTTGATTTAAAGCTAAATTGGTACTCAATATTTGATTTTCACCTTTTAAAACCCTGTTTTCTAATTATTTACCCAACCGATGAAATTGCAAAGCTTCACTTTCAATCATTTTAATTACAGTAGCCTTAGCGCCGCCAAGGTACTGCGATTAAAAGTGAAGCTTTACAATTTTATGGAAAAAATGGGCAAAATAAATAGAAAATAGGTTTTTAGGAGGTGGAAATCAAATATTAGGTGCCCATTTAGCGGAAAACTCAAGAATTGAGTGCAAAAAGAAGGGGGAATATCGTAAATTTAAGGTTAATTTTCTCTTTAAGTCTGATGATGAATATCTCGAGAAATAAACGGGTCCGAAAAAGATCGTTCAGATTAGTAATCAGCGCCCGTAAATAACCTCCGTATACCAAATTTCATTAAAAGCGGCGATACGTCCGTCCGGTTTGTAAACAATTACCGGACATTAAGTAACATGGATAAAGTACCGACAGTCGATTCTTTAGTAGTTTAGATTTTTTCCGAAAATGTTTTTTTAGAGCCCTAAAATGTACTTACAGGTATAACAATAATAACATTTCCCAATATATTCTTAATTTCCTTCACAATCTCCAAAATTCCTTCAAAAATCTCGTGTGGCGTACAATCTGTATTATTCGTCCCAACGAAGAGAACAACAGCTTTTATTTTGGTGTTGAAATCGAATTCCTCGTTTTTGATTCGCCAAAGGACATTTTCAACCCTGAAAATAAAAGTTTAAAAAAACTTTTATATAGACAAAGACGAGAACACATTAAATCAGCCATAGAAAGCATAAAATATGCAGCAAACCGTCGGTTTCTATGACAACAAGACGTGGCGGCAGCTTGGTTTGGGACTCTTTAAAAGTAATTGACGTTCTTATATTATGCACCACGTATAGCCTTACCTGTCGCCTCCTATTCCAAAATTAATGCAATGTAAGGCACTGATTTTGTCAGTCCATAATGAACTGAACTGCAACTGTTGGATAATGCTGTCTCCTATGAAGACCACTTCCGATTCGCTTGTTTTTGCCTGTTGAACAAACCTGTTGTGCTGAAAATAAAAACATTATTTCATTTTAGAAAATAACTTTCATTGTTGTGGCCATCACTAAAATCTAAATATTCAATAAATTAAAAGTAAAACACTTTTAAAATGATACATAAGGACCTTTTTAATAGTGATACTGCTGATACTATACAGGGTAGAACAAAAAGTACATACTTTTTTAATAAAGCACCTTGTATATTATATTACCATTTAAAAAACTTTAAAATAGCTTATAGACAATAATATCTAAGTATATCTAACTCTATTACTTTCGAAAATATGGCCATCCAAATCAGGTATTTAGGTAATTTTTAAAGTAGCACTATTTTGTAGTAGGTAAAGGCAGAGTTTCTTTATGAGAAGGGGTTTAGATACAAGCAAGACCGGTGATAGCTTTTGTCAGGGACGTGAGGGTGTGAGAATTACGATTTCGGTTGGCAGTTCTGTTCAAAGTTGGTAGCATTATCAGCTGATGACAGAGTCGTGCCTTGTCGAAGCTTTGTTTGGTAAAAACTGTAGAAATTTGCCATTTTCATTTTGGTTGTATATTTTACAAGAATTTCCAGTTGTTAATGTTTTTGGTTAGTTTAGAGACTTCACATATTATTGGTTCGGACTCGTTTTATTTTAGAGATTTTGATAGTGTTTAGTCGAATAGTTTTCAGTCATTGGGGTTTTTATATACATATGCAGAGATTTTGATAGTGTTTAGTCGAATAGTTTTCAGTCATTCGTGTTTTTATATACATATGATACAGATGAGTGTCCGCTAATTAATGGTATACAGAAAAACCACAGATTTCTTATGCGCAAATACCCATTTAGGATTTAAACAAACATACCTATATCCAAAATTTAATGATAAGGAAGATACGGGGTGTTGAGATATAAATAATTTTTATTCATGCATTTCGAGAATTTTTATATGTTTCAAACATTTTAATAAAGCTCGGTATCCAGGAGTTTTTAGATATCAGCTATTTATATCTGCGCAGTTGTAATTATAGCTAATACGATGTTATTGAAGGTATATACTGTCGGGTGCACTGAACAACTAAAACGTGAATACCTTAAAAACGGTTGTCAAGACCGATTCTTACTAAGTATACCTTTTTGTGCAGAAAGCATAGAGAAGCTTACTAGTTTACATACATACAGAGTAGTAACAAAAAATTGGGTAGTTTTAGAGAATTTTAAATAGTGTACCCATCGCCCTCTAGTCTACACACAAAAATTAATATTCGATCTGAAAAGCTAATGTTTAAAAACTTCTAGATACCGTTTTATTAAGATATTTAAATAAGGGGGAACAATTATCGAAATAAATTTACTTGTTCTTTTTACTATGACACCCCCGTATCTTCCTTATTATAAACTTTTGGATATTAGGTATGTTTCTTTTATGAAATCTTAATATTTTGGCATAAGGAATCTGTGGTTTTTCTGTGTACCATTCATTAGCGGACACCCTGTATACAAAGTTTTTAAAATGGTTTTTAACTTACGGAACCATAGAAAATGTTTTGCTCTGCCAGGTACCTCATCGCCCTGTCGTCGCTTTGATAATTTTAAATTTTCAATATTTAAACCACATGTATGTTTTTGTTTTAAGTTATGCCTATTAAAATAATCCAATAAATTTTGTTTACAACATACAGTTCTTTTTTGTTTTCTCCTTAATTCTACGCCACTGATCTGCCTAAAATCAAACATGGCCAGAAAATGGCCCGACTTGACGTCACAGCCGCGCTAGCCAATATGGCGAATGTCGTGACCTTATCTCATCAATCGACTTTGGGTAAAGGTATTGACTTTATATTCTAGGAT
>JACEGR010010115.1:0-21068 GCA_014170235.1 Listronotus bonariensis
AGCGTGAGTAAGGTAGGATATATTAAAATTTTGTTTTTGTCTAGAATATTGTTAAAATCCTAAATATCTTAAAAACCCTAAATTTTTGGTATCGTTATCGCTGATAAAATTTACGTTTTTTTCTACAATACGAAACTGAACTAATATACCTACAGGGTATTTAATAAAAAAAAGTTTAATATGGATCGTTTTTGGAGTCCCCGTACAATTCCACCATCGGACACGCAGCTGACGCTCACAACGACTCATGTACAACCTTCTTAAAGCATTTTACGAGTTATGGATTGAGAGGAAATTGGTCACGAGAAATCTGTCGCTCGGCTCACAGATCATCTGCATTGAAATCAAAGGTCACTTGATTGAGAAATGCTATTATTTAAAAACATTCGCAAATAGGCGCTTTACAGTCGCCTACACGCACACAGATGCGAACGATGATCGAGAACTGCGCCCCCTGGGCAGCTGATATATGATGCCGCGTTCGGCTATGCTAATTTAATCCGTCTTTAAATTCATTTGCATAAAATATTATTTAGTAACAGAATTTGATTCTGTTAAATGCTGCCCGTCAATCTCCATACTGCTAATTTGGGTACAATCAATAATTTGGTTTCGTATTGATGCAATACAATCGTGTGGAATAAAAAAAAATGCTTTAAAAATTGTTTTGACGCATGCCAAAATGTACATAAATAAAAAAAAGTTGTATATTTTTAAAAACAATAAAGTAACTTTCAATGATAAACTATTTTCATATTTGTATAAGGCTCATAAATAATAATGGGATCTTCTTAAAATAGCTATTTATGTATCAAGGGCGTTACTAGGACTATAATGCCCTGAGATTTCGACCTGATGGGCATTATAGTCCAGTAAAGCCCGTGGTGCATACAATGCTTTATGTTTTACCCAAAAAGAGTTTTTCAATGACTAATTACATTATTTATTCGCAATATAAAAAGTAAGTTGCACCTGTACCTGTATACGTAAGTAGATAATGACTGGTGTTAAGTTTGACTTTGATGTTTCTATCAGTTAGTCAGTTGGCATTTTTTATTTAACGATTTGCTCAGAATGGAAGAAATTCCACAAAATATAAGAGAAAAGCCATAAAAGCGACCGAAAATCTTTTGCCAGTTAAATCAAGGCAACAGTATGATCAGGAGTATGGCATATTTGGTATTTGGAAAGATGCGAACGCAATTCTTCAAATAACCGAAACCGTTTTAATGGCATATTTTCAGGAACTGGTAAGTTATTGATTTTACTTTTATACATATGTTTGTATAAACTTGATCTTTATTGTGAGAGAAATAAAATTGGATAAGCAATAAAATTTCCATATTAGCGTATTAGGGCATTATAAGCGAGCATTATGATAATTCCCGCTTATAATGCCTTAATAGCAGGTATTGTGTTATAATGCCCTAATAGCGGGTATTATTGCTACCATAACATATTCCGTTTCTAAGGTATTATAGATCAATAATAGATGGGTAAAACATAAAGAAGTTTATAAACACACAAATAATAAAACCATGTATTCTGAGTGATATATGATTGACACTGTTATTAAATATTGTTACGTTACGATTTTTGACGTATAATTATAAGGTCATTTTAACGTCACTGGGGCAAATTTACCATATGGAACTACCTTCATAAGACCGAGGACAAAGAAAACTTTTATTTTTTATTTCACTATATAAATAAGACTACAAGAACTATTTGACTAACCAAATTCAGTCGGGGCATACCCCCCACTTGGGGTAGCCCGTACAGGGGCTTAACTAAAACTTTAACTTTTTACTTGGCTTTTTACTTCTACTACCTACTTCTTATCTAATATTTTTCTAATATCTTTATTTAACTTCTCCCTGCATTCTTGGGTAACAGTGTTTATATACAAACTCGGTTTTTTGGTGACTTAGCACGTTCACTGCAACCAGAGGGGCACTTTTATCTAAAACTTGAAATTTAGTTTACATCAGTAACGTTTTATCTTGACAGATATCGCAAAGCTGGGGGCGGCATTTTATAGACAATAAAAAACTTAAAAATAAGGTATTCTTATATAAAATGACCAAACGATTCTACAACAAAAAAAAAAACTTTATATAAACATATGTCCTAAACGTCTTAGTTTTTGAACAACGGTGTGTTAACACCCCGTAGGTAATTTGATTGAAATTGATGAAATCTTTGATGTCCATTGGTGCCTAAACGGTGAGGTTTATTGACATTTTATAAAGAGTACCTTATTTTTAAGTTTTTAATTGTATATAAAATGGCGCCCCCAGCTTTGCGATATCTGTCAAAATAAAAGTTATGATGTAAATAAGTTTTAAGTTTTAAGTAAAGTGCCCTCTGGCGGTATTTAAAAAACGTACTTTTGTCTTAAAATTTTATAATCTGCAAAGATTAATTTTTGTGCCAAATATCAACTAAATAAAACTGAAAATAAATGCAATATGGCAGAAAAACCCAAAATAAAAATTGAACTTTGACGGCTTGTAACTTCCAAACACGAGTGACATTTTGAAAAAATTTATATGAAGCTCTATCCTTATTTTGTCAAGTAGAATCACCCCCTTGAGTTTTTGATCTGATTTTGAATCACCCTGTATAACTAGAAACGACTATGAAATTATTTGATCTAGAAACTGAAAGAGATTGTTCCAGTTATGTGATACGAAAGATAGATCTTCTGTAGATCTTCAGTGATGAGATTTTATGCAGCCTGTCATGTAAACATTTGTGTTTCAATAGAGGTAGAAATAATTTTATATTCAATGATTAGAAGTGGAAAAAACTGACTTCCTAAAAATGTTACTTTAAAATTGTATTCTTGTCGGAATGTGCTGCCAATAAAAAAGCCTATTAATTACTATTATCTAAACAACTTATTTTAACAGAAATAAACTTAGATTCGCCATGCACAAAAAGCTTTAGATCCAAGATCCAACTAAGCCCCGTTTATATGCAAAACATAAAAACTTTACATAAAAACTACAACAGGAAACTAAGCAAAAGTTTTGGACAACTTTTATCCAGTCGTATTTATTTAGTAATTAAAAACAGATGCCTCGTTCCAGAAGAGCGCGTATCCAGGAAATACGTGCTCGAGATACCAACAAGAAAATTTATTTCGGAAGTTTTTAAAAAGTTATTATTTTTATGACTCAGGCATTAGCTTTGAGTTACAGCTTCACGTTTACGTGTCTAGGGACGTTTTGGATATTTAGACGTCTAAACGGCTTGCTAAGTAATTAGTTTTAAGTGCACGTAGAAAGAAAAATCTTGTTTTCGAAAAAAGTTTTTTCATGAAAGATATTCGAAGGCTTAGGGAAGTACAAGGGTGAATATCCATTTTTTTCCAATATTATTACGAGGGAGGAAAGTGCCACTTATCCTTCCAGGTATGATTTGTTGCACACCGTATGGCACTACAACTCAGCTGACTGGGATGGCTCTTAGGGACTTTTCGCCACGTACCCTTGGGACATTATCTGCTTTTCTTCCCAGGATCCTTCCGAAATCTGTAAGCAACTGACCGAGTCAATTCTATTAGGCGTTGAAACCTATGTACCTCATACCAAGAAAATAATTTAACCCTCTAATCACAAACCTTGGTTCACTAAAACATGTGACAAAGCTAGAATTTTAAAAGTTCAGGCTCACAAGAAGTTTCTACAGGATCCTAGTCCAGAAAACCGACAGGCCAGCATTGAAGCAAGAAACCACTACCACCAAACAATCTCAGAAGCCAAGGATTCCTTTGATAACCGTATAAAAAACAAAGTACTTTCTTGCTCAAATGGCAGCAAATCCTTCTGGTCCTTTGCCAAAAACATCAGTAGAAATTTCTGTACCAGTTCTTTTCCACCATTAACTTTGGAAGATGAAATTATTTCCACATCTAAAGGAAAGGCCGAACTATTTGCTAAACAATTTGCTGCCAATTCAACCCTTCATCCACCTGTCAATCATCCAATTCCAACTATTCCCCCAGTTCCTCACAAAATGCCCAATATTATTTTTAAGGTAAAACACATTAAGCGTATCCTTTCTTCTCTTAACACCAAGAAATCGTCTGGGCTAGATGGAATACCAGCAATCGTTTTAAAAAATGTGCTCCTGAACTTGCACCTATTTTAACCAGGCTCTTTCGAATTTCTTATGACACGGGTATTTTTCCAGACAGCTGGAGAGCTGCACGTGTCCAGCCTATTCCCAAGAAAGGATCTAAATCTCTTCCATCCAACTATAGACCCATTTCACTCCTCTCAATGCTTTGTAAAGTAATGGAGAAATCCATTAACTCGCAAATTCTTAGGTATTTAGAAAAACATAAAATTTTACATGACAGGCAATACGGATTTCGTCACAAGAGATCTACAGCAGATCTTCTTTCCTTCGTTTCACACAACTGGAACAAGTCTCTTGAGTTTCTAGGTGAGTCCCAGATCGTTGCTCTTGATATATCTAAAGCTTTCGACCAAGTCTGGCATGACGCACTTCTTAATAAACTTCCCTCCTACGGTCTTCCAACTAAACTCTGCTCTTGGCTCTCCAGTTATC
The DNA here is from genome assembly GCA_014170235.1 of Listronotus bonariensis. Taxonomy (NCBI): domain Eukaryota; kingdom Metazoa; phylum Arthropoda; class Insecta; order Coleoptera; family Curculionidae; genus Listronotus; species Listronotus bonariensis. The sequence continues at coordinate 4,582 of JACEGR010010115.1, forward strand.
TTTCTAATCGACGTATATCAGTCATTGTTGATGGCCACTCTTCAAGCTTTCACGAAATTAATGCTGGAGTGCCTCAGGGTTCAGTACTAGCACCAACTTTGTTTCTTCTTCACATCAACGACCTTCTTTCTTCCACAACCAATCCCATTCATAGTTATGCTGACGATAGTACCCTTCACTCCACTTTTCAGGTTCCCAAACCAATTCTCAACCCGACTTGGAAAGCAAACGCAGGAGCGATGCAGATATCTCTTTCACAGGATCTCAATTTTGATATTGGATTGGGGCGCCAAAAATCTCGTTCAATTTAATGCATCAAAACACAATCATGTTCCTTGTCGCGAAAAAATCATCAAACACTCATCCTTTGCTTATGAGTGGCCAGGTTTTAGCAGAGCGGGGACACATTTAACCTTGTGGGCGTCACATTTGAGAATAACCTTAACTGGCATAAACACATTAGATCTATAGCCACCGCGGCTTCAATTATTTTTGATCACCCTGTACAATATTTGATCTTGATTTGACCTACGTATGATATGGCAGACTTTTTCTAATCTTGTTACACATTTTGAAGTTTAAAGTGTTAAAAGTGTTAAAAAGTAAAATCCAATTTAATTTTACCACTGCATTTTTCAAAAAAATCAAATATCACAAAAACGAATAAAATTAGACACTTAGTACTATAAACAAACTTAAGTTATTTTTTAAAGTAGAATCTAAAACCGTCATAAAAATATAGGGTGTTCCATTTAAAAATATAACTTTGATACGTCACACTTTTTTTGAGACACCCTGTATAGACTAAAATAATTTTTATACTGTGGTCTTATCCGACCTGTATATGTTCCAGTATGTCATTTTTAAAAACCCCATGGTTATCCAGCTACAGACCGTGTCAGAATATGGTGAGCCACCCTGTATATTTTACTACCCTTACTACCGACCTATTTAGTCTGGCAAGCGACAATATCTAAAATGTATCTATTTTACTTAGTTTATCATATTTTTACCAAAATCAGCATAAACATAAAAACAAATAGAGAAGCTACACATACAAAGTGTGTGATTCATAGAACTAAATATTATGAAAAGCATAATATTTATCTTTTGAGATGTAAGCTATATTTGCAGGCAGCGTCGTTCGCAATATTCTTTATAAAACTTTATTGGAAGAAAACTCAGTAGAAGTCATAAGCATATAGTAAGAAAGAGGTAAACTAGACACTTGGATAAAGATACTGTGAAAATGGCTTTCGAAAGTTCGATATAAAGAGATCAGCAAAGAGCGCACTTTGGCGTAAGGGACTACAAAGTTCTTCCCGGAGTGGCGGCTAGAGGTGTCGTACGAACGTTTTTACCTTCCGGGGATCAAGGAAAGATTCACGCTAAAATTGACGGCATCTTTCTTCTGGATCTAAGCGCTGTGAGCGAAGATTCCTATAAGCTGACGGTATCCTGTTTGGTGAGTGAACACGAGGTATTTCTCAAATGGCGGGAAATAGATGGGCGTGCCATGGGAACTGTCAGTAGTGAAAGTGAAGGTTATACAGTAACACCAGTAGCAGATCTTGGTTTGACAGCCGACAATTTATGCATTGCCGTCGATTGTTGAATTATTTGTTTTCTCTTTTGGAATTTCTAGGGAGCTACGAGCTCGATTATCAGATTTTCCGCCGACGCAAACCCTGGAAAGCATAGTCCGGAAGGGGAGAGCGGTGGATTGGACCTCAAGCGACAATATCTAAAATGTATCTATTTTACTTAGTTTATCATATTTTTACCAAAATCAGCATAAACATAAAAAACAAATAGAGAAGCTACACATACAATGTGATTCATGGAACTAAATATTAGGAAAAGCATAATATTTTATCTTTTGAGATGTAAGCTATAATTGCGGGAGCGTCGTTCGCAATATTCTTATAAAACTTTATTGGAAGAAAACTCAGTAAAGTCATAAGCATATAGTAAGAAAGAGGTAAACTAGACACTTGGATAAAATACTGTGAAATGGCTGAAAGTTCGATATAAAGAGATCAGCAAAGAGCGCACTTTGAGTATGGTATGTATGTATTGTAAGGTGTTTTATCTCTAAAATAAAAAAATAATAATAAATTTTAGTTGATCAAAATTACTTTATGATCCAGCACAAAATATTAACTTTAAGATTGGTTATCCAAGCAAACAAATATTTCAAAATTGAGTGATACAATGCAAGCAGAAAAACGCTTACCTGTAAAACATAGTAAAAACAGTTTCTTACGTCAAGTTACATTAAAACAATTAAAACAATGTCAATTAAATCGTACTAAAATGGTAATAACAAAAAACAAAAAACTACCATCCTTTTATCAATGGTGGTATGCAGTATACATACACTGATACCACATCGATATAGGTATTGCATATTTTAGACATGTTCAAGAAACTAAGTTGCTTTTATTAAAAGGAAAAGACACGATGGTTTATGAGGCAAAAAGGAATCAAGAAATTTTCAAAAGAAGAAATCGTAAAGTGTTACTTAACGCGCCTGATCAGAGTTACGCAGCGATGAGAAAGTGATCCCAGCCATTATGGGAGTGGACTGGGGCATGCCGGACAGACGAAATATGCAGCATAAGGCTAAGTGATGCAGAAATAAGAAGTGACGTGGCTACCTGAAGTAAAAATAGTGGAGTCTAAAAATAAAGTTAAAGAAACTTTGTAGTAACCAACGATGAGGATCCAGTTCACTTATGTCAGATTTCTACAGGAATATATTAAGCTGAGACCAAAAGGAATGCTCTAGATGAGGCGCTTATTATCGTTATGAAAAGAGGTAAATGTGTTTAATCAAAGTAATTCGGAAATCACACTATTTCAAATGTACCTAAAAGAAATTGCGAGAGTTTTTGAAGCTTGAGGCATCAGTAGATACAGTGGCCATTCTTTTAGAAGAACGTCAGCTACGTTCCTTGCCAATGCTTCGGATGTCGATATTTTGGACTTAAAAAGGCATGGAGGTTGGAAGTCTTCTTCTGTTGCGGAGGATATATTGCTGAATCTTAAAGTAATAAATTGGAAATTTCAAAGAAGATTTTACACGAAATTCCTACCAATATTTCCTCTAATGAGTAACAGTGAAAATATGAATATTAACGTAGTTAAAGGTGATAACCTTTGACCACCACGCGGCAGCAAAGAATTGAAAACTGGCCGGTTCAGAGTATTGTTACTCCAGTTTCTTTTGCTTTAATTATCAAATTGCGCAGTCAGCACTTTTAATGTCGAATGCCTAAGCCTGGTTTTTAAAATGTTTTGTCATGGAAATTGAGTTACTTTTATAAATAAATCCTAATATTTTCCACAGGCATATTTTCTTTTTTTACTCTTGCTTTTTTGTCCAGGCGCTGAAAATGTGCTTTCAGCTAGCGCGCTTAACCTTTTGAAGAGTTCCTCTTTCGTTATCATTCGCGTTACTAGGACCACAAGAGTTTTTCTTATTTATACCGATCACGAAACTTAAGGGGTGATTCTACTTAACAAAATAAGGGTAGAGCTTCATATAAATTTTTTCAAATGTCATTTGTTTTCAGTTACAAGCCGTCAAAGTTCAATTTTTATTTTGGTTTTTTTCACCATATTGCATTTATTTTTTAACTAATCCAGTTGATATTTGGCACACAATCGATTATCAGATTCTAAAGTTTTAAGACAAAGTACTTTTTAAATACCGTTAGAATGCACTTCTACCTAAAACTTAAAATTTATTTACATCATAACTTTTTATTTTGACAGATATCAAAATGACTGGAGCGCCATTTTATAGACAGTAAAAACTAAAACTAAGGTACTTCTTTAAATAAAGTCGATAAACGTTACCGTTTTAGCACAATAGACATCAAAGTTTTCATCAATTTCAATCATATTACCTACATACAGACAGGGTGTCCAGTTTTACACAACCGACAAGCTTAACCAAACGTTTAGGACATATGTTTATATGAAGTTTTTTCTTATTTTTGTTGTAGAATCGTTTGGTTAAGTTTGTCGGTTGAGTTACTGGACACCTGTATGTATGTGGGTAATTTCATTGAAATTGATGAAAATTCTGATGTCTATTGGTGCCTAAACGGTGAGGTTAATCGACTTTAATAAAGAGAACCTTATTTTTTAAGTTTTTGATCGTCGATAAAATGGCGCCTCCAGCTTTGCGATATCTGTCAAAATAAAAAGTTATGATGTAAATAAATTTTAAGTTTTAGGTAAAGTGTCCTCAGGCGGTATTTAAAAAATGTACTATTGTCTTCAAATTTTAGAATCTGCAAAGCTCAATTTGTGTGCCAAATATCAACTGGATTGGTTAAAAAATAAATGCAATATGGCGAAAAAACCAAAATAAAAATTGAACTGTGACGGCTTGTAACTCGAAAACGAATGACATTTTGAAAAAATATATATGAAGCTCTACCCTTATTTTGTCAAGTAGAATCACCCCTTAAGTTTCGTGATCGATTTTTGAATCACCCTGTATACGTATAATTCTTTGCCATAAAGTTTTTTTCTTGTTTTTGAATTTATATGTGTTGTGTTTTTCTTTACCGTTTTATCAAACATTACATATTTTTTTGACTAAAAAGTATTCAGTCAAATATCGAATACCAAACACACGGATCTATTCGAATACTAGCCAAATGTATTCCGAATACCGATTATACGAATGCCATCCAACTCTGGTGTATAATTAAATCTTGTTAAAAGATATCTGCGATTGGTTAGGCAAATCAAGGAACATTTATTAGAGAATTATTGAACAGTGAAATAAGGCCAGGCACTAATAATACCGGCCTTATTTTGACATCTGAGCTTGCGCAGATGCATGGTAGTATAAGGATTCCCTTAAAAGTATAGTGCCTGGCTTTATTTATGTCGGTTTAAGGTCGTGCCTTATTTTGGTCTTATTTTAACTTCGGAACTGTTCGTCTAACCGAACGGCTGCCGACCACAAAATCGAAAAGTTTTAGAAGTAAAATACTTAAAACCTTGCTTTTTCAAATGTATTTCTGTAATTGTGGTATAACAAACCTACAACACAAAACAATAAAGAAAGACCACCAAAAAATGTTTTCCCTTTTTTTTAGGTTAATGGCGTACTGTCAACATGATTTGCAATAACTCTAATTATTGGGTACAAGCACTATTTAAATAAGGCCGGTATTAATAATTCCCGAGCTTAATGAGGCAACTTGCAATAATTCTTTATTATGAATGTGAAAAAATAATTATAAATCTTTTAATGTGATGTCAATTTATGAAAAAAAGTTAAGTTATCTAAAATTGAAATTAATTAGCGTGTAAAACGAAGAAGAGTATTTTATGCAAAATAGACTCTAGCAAACTCGATGAAGAACTTTTTAACTTCGTTAAGTTTATCCACTCGTAACTAGACACACAACGAAGAAACTAAACTGACATGAAAAGCAAAGTTAATTTGAATTAATATCGTTTTAAAGGTCTCTTTTGCCTGTATAAAATTTTTTAATTTATATTTAAAATATATTTTTTCTCCATTTAAAATTATAATTTAAATAAATAATAGTTTAAAAAACACGCTTTTATATATTATATATAAATTAGAAAATAATTTTTCATTACAAAGAGTTTGTATTACAGTAATAAAAGGTCAAACAATGAATCATAATTATATACCTTAAAATGGAAATATAATAAAATTTAAGATAATAACAGAATAATTCACTTCAGAGTAAAAGCGTGGGGTGCATTTTACTATTTTTTCATAACTTTTCCCTCATAGATATTTACAAATTAAATAATTATAACATTTAATATATTAAGCACCCTACGCTTTTATTCTGAAGTGAATTATTCTGTTATTATCTTAAATTTTATTATAATTCTATTTTGAGGTATATAATTATGATTCATTGTTTGACCTTTTATTACTGTAATACAAACTCTATGTAATGAAAAATTATTTTCTAATTTTTAGTTCAGTTGCATATAAAAAGCGTGTATTTTTAGTTTTTTTTTAACTATTATTTATTTTTCATTTTTTAGTTCGATATATCAATTAGTTTTCTGCGGACATGTGATATTAAAATGTTTCACGAACTATTTCGTAACCTAATCATTTCATTTAAAGCTTCACTGTTGCATGGGGTTTTTTCCGTGAACTTAGAGCAGTCAAGTTCTTCAATTCGCATACCGTCTAATGATCTCACACGACGAAGTGCAACATAAGCTTGTCCAGCCGCAGTCGCGAGCCCAGATGACTGCATGATCGACTGTACAACCTTGCATCTTGTGAACCGTCGAAGCCCAACTCGAGTAAATCTATAAAGGAATTTATTTATCCTGGCGATCCTAATCAGGATACCGGGATACTGTTTGCAGATTATTGCATTGTCATGGGTCCTTGATACGTGTGCAAAGTTTCAAAGAAATCGAATCGCTGGAAGTTGGTGAAAATTAAGCTTAAAGATTCCGTTACATAGATTCATACATACATACAACCCAAGCTAGTAAAAGCGTAAGTTAAAAAAATGGGTACATATTTATGTGATTTTAAACCGGTAATATGCCACGGCTATTACCCACGGCCAGTCATAAATTGTGCATCTATACTAATATATAAAGAGGTAAAGTTTGTAACTTTGTTTGTGAGTTTGTTTGTTTGTAGCCGCTAATCTTCGGAAGTACTGAACCTATAATAAAAATTCTTTCACAATCAGAAAGCTACACTATTCAGAAGTGTTATAGGCTATATTTTACTATGACTAAACAAAAAGTTCAGATATTAACGCCCAACGATGTGGGCACAGGTCGGCTATCTTTGATAAACTATCAGCAATTTTAGGCGTTCAACCAATTATAACAGCGGTAATAATTGGCGACAACTTTGACGTATAATACATTGTTTAAACGTCAATATAACCGATTGGTAAATACCGTTTTAGAATTGGTTCTTCGCCTAGAAATGATGTATAACTAAAATTCGATATTGACGTTACTATTCTCAACGTATTTTGATGCGTTTTTTTAATAGATAAAGTGGTTCAAGGGGAAGGTTTATATGTATAATAATATAAAAAACATATACAGAATGTTAAAAAAAAGTTTATATTTAAAATTTGATATAACTTAATGTCAATGCCAAAGGGCCTAAACTGTCCTTCACCTTAGAAAAATTACTTAGAACTATTTGTTTTAATCCCTTTATAAATTTAAATATAAAATTAATAAAGAGCTTTAAAATATCTTTTAAAATGGTCCTCTTGTTGCATTAATGAATGGTTTCCGAGAAAAACGACTTTAAACATTTAGTACGTTTAATTAGACATTCTGATTTTAAAAATTAACAAAGCAAGACTTGAAGACAAACGTTGTAATGGGTAATTTGTTATTGATATGTGTGCAAAATTTGGCGAGAATCAGTTAACCAGAAAAAAAGAAAAAATAGCAATATTTTTTTTCTTCAACATCCTGTAGATATCTCCGTTAATTTTAAGTTTTCGAAAAAATTCTATACCGGGTGTTGCTCCGTCGAGCGGGACATAGGGAATCCCATGTGAATTTTGAAGTGTTTCAATATTGGCTCCCCTAATTATTTTAGAAGAAAATATTATAAGGATTTTTTAAAGAACACTAAAAGTTGTACCCAGTGTACAAATTCCAGCTCTTCTCAGTTCGCCAGCTAGAAGATAAATGCTAAAATAAGTTACGAATCTCCTATCTTCTTACGCGCCCTGTATTATTAGAAGTTGCTTGCTTGCTTGATTGGGTTTATGGCTTTGCTGCAAGGCAATCGCCAGCACGATTTCGTGGTGACTCCGCTGTTGTCTGGCTCTTAAACCATATCGGGGCCTCCGACTTTTCTTCTTTGACTGAGCTTTTTCTTAAGTGCTGTGAAGGAGTTAAAGTGTATTCTGAGCTATTTAGTAATTATTGAGCGAATATGATTGTGACAGACTTAATGAGGTTATAATTAGTTAACATGCACTACATAGGTGTTTGGATGGGAAGGGAATGAAGACAAATCAAAAGGAAAAAGGTGACATACAAAAGCTGAGCATTACAGTTTTATTCGATTAATATTTAAAAAAGTCATGATTATGTTAATTGAGTTTTCGTTTAAATTAGAGAGAACTGTATTAATTGATATGGGGGTTGAAAAATTCATATTTATAAATTCACTGTATAGATCATTAGAAGTTTATAATAAAATACCAGAAAAATTATTTACTCTCAAGTTGTCAGATCAATGTCACATCATTCTTAAATAATGAACTACTTAAATCAAGAAAAAATCACTATTATAAAATGGTTTTACCAGGGAAATAGTTATCGAAGAGTAGCGGACATGTTTGCAGCCTATTTTCCCAATAGGCCAATACCAAGTATCATCAATAGAACGGACGAAAAAAAAATTGAAACTACAGACACAGTAATCAATAATTGAAAATGTAAAGAAAATCGACGTGAAAATCAGAGACAAATTGTACAAAACGAGAGGGATTTAGAAGTGATACTTTGTGTAGAGGAGGCCGAAGGACACATTAGCACGAGAAAACTGGGGGACATTACTGGACAAGACCACACCACCAACCTTGCTCTTGAAAATCAAGAGATTTGGTATTAAATGGATGGCTGCCCAACACACAGTACCAGAGCTGTGCGCGAATACTTGAACAACGCATTTAATAACGACATCATAGGCCCGAACAACACAATATCTTGGCCAGCCAGGTCTCCGGATCTTTCGCCAAACGATTTTTTTCTATGGGGACATTTAAAAACTAAGCTACCAATAAAAAATATGAAAATTTAGACCAGCTAAAGAATGATATTTCCGCTGAATATGCCAGAATATCGATGTACCAACTAGCCAACGTAAGAAATGAGTATTATAATCATTTGGGTTATTGTCTGGCAGTTAATGGAGGAATATTTGAGCATTTGATTAAATCCTGATATTTTCGTCATAAACTGATTTCTAAATGTAGACAAATTTGTTTTATTGTCTTGCGTAATTGTGAGTGCATGTGTTGGAATTAGCTGTAAACTAAAATGAAATGCGAGGATTCTTTTGAAATTCCCGTATAAAATTGTTCAGTTTTGGCAATGACATTATAAATTAATGATCTAAATTGTCACTAATAAATCGATATGGTGTTTTTATTGTTGATTTCTAGAGTACAGGGTGCATAATGAGATACCACGTTGCAGAAGTATTAAGCAGTTTACTCTTTACTGGTTGGTTGAAAAATGCTCAAATTTTCATTTTGGGTGGAACTTACTGTGCTCTTCAATAAGTCCTAATAGCATTTTTTCTAAAATAATTAGGTGAGCCAATATTTGACTACCTCAAAATTTACATGGGATTCCCTATGTGCCGCTCGGCGGACCAACACCCGGTAGAAGTTTGTTGCATTAATTTTTCGTGCAGAATCGCCCACAGAAATCCTGACGCGTAATTTCCGGACACCCTGTATACATGATTATTAATAAAACCGTATACGACACAGTATCCATATTTAATTTCTAAACATCTTGACCCACATAGGTTTATTCAGGTTAATCCAAAATTAAGCCTCGTCATCTTTATAACTCTATCGGTCCGAGTTAGTTCCGGAAACGGATCGGACCGTCCGGAAGCCGGAAGTCGAGCTCTATCCGTCAAAGAAACGGAAGTCGTCAGATTTGCCGCGATTTAGTTTATGAGCTTAAAATGTCTCTGCTCCGGCTTTGCTAAATCATAATTGTTTTGTCGATATCGTAGTTTACGTGGTGAACTTACGCTCACTCTTTCTCTATCTCTCTTTATAGCAGGCGCGGCCGGTGACTTTTTTGTCAGGTAGGGCAAATTTTGTGAGTAACTAATAATGTCACTATGTTAGAAGCAAAATTTATAACCAAAAAATGATTTTTTTCGCAAAATCCAAAATTAAAATTTTCTTTACGGAAGGGTTTCTTTTTAAACCAATAGTATCTGCTATGTATAAATCCTTTTATTAAAACAAAAAAACATTTAAACATAGGTACGAATTAAAAAAAATGAGGTTATCAATTCGCCTTTATGTTTTTGTGTGTATGTTACGCGATTAATCAAATGATAAAGCAAATAAACCCTTTTGTGAACAATAATTTATTGCAGCAAAAAATATTCAACCCGACGAGTTTCTAATTCCACGCCACATGCCACCGGTTTTATGGCAAGACAGAGGCGAAATAAGAGAATGTTTTTTAAGTACGTGACACGTGTTTTAGCATTGTTTTTTTACTTATCTAAAAAAACAGGAAATTAGGCTCTGTCAGCGCTATGTGCCTTCGAAAAGGTTTGTTTATTTTATCATTTTTTGTGTACTTGGCGGCATCGCTTTCAGAATGAAATAAATATGGTCTTAACTATACTAGACCTATTGTTTTCTCTCTGCCGTACGTTCTCCGTGCGGCAAAGCTGCCTCTAGATTGGTATATGGTCAAACATCAGGGGTGCATTCAGATTCGACAACCTTGGGGTAAAATTTATTCTTTTCACCGAACTGTAACAGTAAAAAGCATAGGGATATGTAATTTGATTGATTGACATTGGGGGCGGGGTTAGCTTTGGTTAGTTAAATATATATATATATATATATATATATATATATATATATATATATATATATATATATATATATATATATATATATATATATATATATATATATATATATATATTTAATTCGTTTTACAAGGAATATGTGCTTACGTCCGCAACGATATGGCTTGTGCTCGAGTTTCCAATCTTGAATCGATTAGGCTTGATATCCTTTGGCTCAAACTTTCCTTTAGGTCTTCAACTAAATTTATCTGCTGTTTGTACCGGCCCCCATCTAATAACTCCTATGTCGAATTCTTTGACTTTTTTCAACAAAGATCGATAGCATAATTTCTCAGTTTCCATCGGCTGAAATAATCGTGCTTGGCGACTTCAATGTCCATAATAAGGATTGGCTGGGCTCTTCAAAAACTGACCCCCAAGGCAGAGCAGCCGAAATCTTCGCAGTCAGTAACTCTCTTACCAACCTTATTATAGAACACACCTACTTTCCTAAAGTCCCAAATCATAGTTCAAATCCCCTAGATCTCTTTCTTACCACCAACCCCCGAACTCTATCAAACATCTGTCACAGTTCCCCTAGGTCGCTCAGATCATGGCTTAGTTACTATATCTTACCCTGCACATCCCGAGGTAAATGAATGCATGCCACCACGCACCGTATGGCACTACAACTCAGCCGACTGGGATGGCCTAAGGGACTTCTTCGCCACCTACCCCTGGGATCTCATCTGCTTTTTTTCTCGTGATCCTTCTAAAATTTGCAATCAACTAACTGAATAAGTCCCGTGTCAACAAACTCCCTCTTACCTCGCTTAAGACACCCACGGTACGTTAGTATTTAGGATTTTAGTGTTCGTGGTTTGTCCAAAGATAAAAAAATATATAAAGATTTAACAAACCAGAACTAACCATAACCCCCCGCCGAATATAACAGTTTTGCATGACTATCAAACCAATCAAATTACATGCCCCTGTGCTTTTTACTGTAGTATCTGAAAAAGGTACTGGTAGTGTTTTTTATTGTATGTTTACCAATTCAATAATAATAATAATAAATTAGAAAGCAAAAATAAACACTTTTTAAAAGAAATTAAACCGACTTAAAACAAATGAAGTTGGGTAATAATATATGCGCTTAGGTACTAAAAGTTAATAACTAAATAAGGAAAATTAAGTTTTTAGTGAGTTTTAATTATTATTTTGAAGTCAGTTTAATTTTTTTAAAGAAGTGTTTATTGGGCAATCCTGTAGCAATACCTTTGTTAAAATACTATTTTTAATATAAAATAGTTTTTATTCGGTAAACAGATAGATGCAGGTCGCTTGCTATTCGGATCTTCGACTATAAGTTTAAACACAATGAAGCCAAAATTCAATTAGTAACAATACCTGCCTCTTTATTAAACATAGACGTTATGTTAACATATTACATGACTTATCGGTGAAAATAATCTGCCGGTTATATAGATACACTGAATAAATTAACACTGGTGGAAAGTGATGAAAACCCGGCCAAAACCAAGGTTAGTTTATATTTATAAGGTTGCGACATATCCTCAACTCTTAGGCGGTTCGAGGTCGGGGACGCAAGGAAGGACACTCCACGGAGAAAAGTTGGCAAGACTGGGTTAAATCAAAGCTGATGATCAATCCAGTGGCGTCTAGAATTTGCGCATTTCATTTTGCATTGTTTTGGAAGTGATATTTGTTAAAAGATGTAATTCCAAATATTTTTTATTTAAAGTAAAAGAATTTACAACTTAATAACAATTAAAAACTGTTGTGTAAACGGTTGTTCTACTAATACAATAAACTGTATATCTCCGGCACTGAACAGCATGGCCGAAAAATGGGAGATGTGACACGTCAAAGCAATATGGCCGAATGTCGCGACCCTATACAGACCAACTTTGGGCCAAAACCTCAATAAAGTACAGAGTCAGTCTATATATATATATATATATATATATATATATATATATATATATATATATATATATATATATATATATATATATATATATATATATATATATATATATATATATAGGGTCGCGACATACGGCCATATTTGTTTGACTTGTGTTGACGCCACAGTGACCAGTTTTCGGCCATGTTCATCAGTGCCGGAGAAATACAGTTTATAGTACTATTAGAATAACCGTTTACAAAACACTTTTTAATTATTATTAAGTCGCAACCTCTTCGACTTTCAATAAAAACCTTTGGGATCACATCTTTCCACAAATATCACTTTGAAAACAATGCAAAATAAAAAGCACAAATTTTAGACGCCACTGAATTAATCATCAGTTGTCAAAATATAATGACTTTATCCAGTCTTGCCAACTTTTTCCGGTACAGTGCTTTTCCTTGCGTCCCCGACCTCGAACCGCGTAAAGTCGAGGATGTGTCACAACCAAAGTCGGTCTATATAAGGTCACGACATTCGGCCATATTGCTTTGACGTGTTATGACGTCACATCTCTCATTTTTCGGCCATGTTGGTCAGTGCCGGAGATATACAGTTTATTGTATTAGTAGAACAACCGCTTACACAACAGTTGTTAATTATTATTAAGTTGTAAATTCTTTTCCTTTAAATAACAAACATTTGGAATTACATCTTTCAACAAATATCACTACCAAAACAATGCAAAATGAAATGCGCAAATTCTAGACGCCACTGGATTGATAATCAGCTTTGATTTTACCCAGTCTTGCCAACTTTTCTCCGTGGAGTGCCCTTCCTTGCGTCCCCGACCTCGAACCGCCTAAAAGTTGATGATATGTCGCAACCTTATAAATATTTTTTATTTTACTGAATCAATTCAATTGGGCATTGAAACCTATATTCCACACACCATCAAAAACCCCAAAAATCCAATAACAAACCCTGGTTTTCCAAATCTTGTGAAAAAGCCAGAATTTTAAAAGTTCAGGCTCACAAGAAGTTTCTACAGGATCCTAGTCCAGAAAACCGTCAGGCCAGCATTGAAGCAAGAAACTACTACAATCAAACAATTTCTGAAGCCAAAGACTCCTTCGACAATCGTATCAAAAACAAAGTTCTTTCTTGCTCAAATGGCAGCAAATCCTTCTGGTCCTTTGCGAAAAACATAAGTAGGAATTTTTGTGCCAGTTCTTTTCCACCACTAACTTTGGAAGATGAAATTATTTCTACTGCTAAAGGGAAGGCAGAACTATTTGCCAAACAATTTGCTGCCAATTCAACCCTTGACCCTCCCGTAAATCATCCAATTCCAACGGTTACCCCAGTTCCTCATAAAATGCCCGATATTATTTTTAAAGTAAAACACATTAAGCGTATCCTTTCCTCCCTTAACACCAAGAAATCGTCTGTGCTGGACGGCATACCAGCAATCGTTTTAAAAAAATGTGCTCCAGAACTTGCACCAATCTTAACTCGGCTCTTTCGAATTTCTTACGACACAGGTATCTTTCCGGAGAGCTGGAAGGCTGCACGTGTTCAACCTATTCCGAAGAAAGGATCTAAATCGCTTCCATCTAACTATAGACCAATTTCAATTCTCTCAGTTCTTTGTAAAGTAATGGAAAAATTAATTAATTCACAAATTCTTAAGTACTTGGAAAAACACAAAATTTTGCACGACAGGCAGTATGGATTTCGCCACAAAAGATCTACAGCAGATCTTCTTTCCTTCGTATCACACTGTTGGAATAAGTCTCTTGAGTTTCTAGGTGAGTCCCAGATCCTTGCTCTTGATATATCCAAAGCTTTTGACCAGGTCTGGCATGCCGCACTTCTTAATAAACTTCCTTCCTATGGTCTTTCAACTAAACTCTGTACTTGGCTATCTAGTTATCTGTCTGATCGACGTATATCAGTTATTGTGGACGGCCATTCTTCAAGCTTTCACCAAATAAATGCTGGAGTCCCTCAGGGCTCAGTTCTGGCACCAACATTGTTTCTTCTTCACATCAACGACCTTCTCTCGTCCACAACTAATTCCATTCATAGTTTCGCCGACGATAGTACCCTTCACTCCAGTTTTCAGGTTCCTAAACCCATCACTAAACCTGACTTGGAAAATAAACGCAGAGCGATGCAGATATCTCTTTCTCAGGATCTTAATTTAATATTGGATTGGGGCGCCAAAAATCTCGTCCATTTTAATGCATCCAAAACACAGTCATGTTCCTTGTCGCGAAAAGAGTCATCAAATACTCATCCTCTACTTATGAGCGGCCAAGTTCTACAGAGCAAAGACACCTTCAATCTCGTGGGCGTCACATTTGAAAGTAACCTTAACTGGCATAAACACATTGTATCTATAGCCACGGCAGCTTCAAAAAGCTTGGATTTCTCTTTCGAGCTAAAAAGTATTTTTCCGCTTCTAATTTATACACTTTATATGTTTCCCAAATCCGACCTCCCTTGGAATATTGTTCTCATATCTGGGGCATGGCGTCCCCAACAACCCTGAGCATTCTTGATTCTATTCAAAGAAGAGCTATTCGTCTCATTAATGATCCTTCACTTACAGAAAGGCTTCCTCTCTTGCCCATCGTCGGGCTGTGGGCGATTTATCGCTTTTTTATAGGTACTTCCATGGCTTCTGCTCTGAAGAATTGACCAGTATAGTTCCTCCACTCACGGTTCCCAACAGAGAAACTCGTGGTTCCGCGCGTATGCATCCCTATACGGTCCAACTGGACAGGCCCCGAACTTCTCACTTTGTTCGTTCTTTTTATCCCTAGAGTTTCTAGATTGTGGAACCTGCTGCCCGCGGAGGTCTTTCCTTCCCTCCAAATCTTCAAGTATTTAAGTCCCGTGTCAACAAACTCCCTCTTACCTCGCTTAAGACACCCACGGTACGTTAGTATTTAGCTTTTAGCCTTCGTGGTTTGTCCAAAGATAAAAAAAAAAAAAAATATAAACTAACCTTTGGTCACTAACCTATTTCAAGTATATATAAATTAACCTTAAATAAAATAAAGAAATTCGGCATTTTATTTATTTTATAAACAACCGCGTGCGGAAAGTAGAGGTTCACCCATTATTTTTACTCGCATTAACTACCACGTTATCATACCAGTGTCATAAAGAACCACCTCTTTCATAATTTAATTTTTCCACGAACGTTAAAAAAAGGCTGTTTTTATAATCGCTAACATGAAGTTATAGTACTCCATTCTAGTAACTTGCTGCAAAGTGTTAAAAAAAGCTACTTTTTTTAACACTTCGAAGCTTTTTTCACACTTTGAATTAGTGTTTTGTTTCAACGCCTACTACAATAAACTTAAATATCAATTTATGCAATGTAACAGTAAACGCGACATCAACTGAACCAAACAGTCAAGTTACCTTTGATTTTGTCAATATTTCTTTTAGTTCATGTGTCACTAGTTTTAAAATTTGACAGTTTGCAAATAAATTTAATAGAAATTATTGAAAATTAATAAGTAATAATGAATTTAGATAACTAAGAATTTAAAAGGAATTCATACTGTTTTAGTATTATTTCTACAAAAAGTAAGTACATACAATTTTCTAAAATTAAATAAGAAATTCATAGTTATAAGAGGATAATGGTCTCTTAAAAATAAGAAGGCTATGATTTTTTGTTGCAATATAATGGCTGTGACTGCAAAAATTAAAATTAATAGGTTTAGATAAATAAAACATGTATAAAATGGTATTTTGGAAAATTTTAATACGGTCGTGGAAAAATATAGTATGTAACACATGCATAAAATGTCCCATTTAAGCCTATGTTCGCTAAATTTTGTGACGTAATCTTTTCCCCGTAATTCTTTGTTTACAATCGTTCTGGAAGGTTTTTTTCTCGAGGTTTTGGTGTTATTTTTTTGCTTTTTAGTCATTGGACTTTTTTAT
>JACEGR010010116.1:0-21065 GCA_014170235.1 Listronotus bonariensis
TCTTTAAAGATGAAATGTGTTATTAAACATATAGGTCTGCAGGTCAGCTCAGGTCATTACATAGCAACCGTACGTCAGAATAATATATGTATATATATATATATATATATATATATATATATATATATATATATATATATATATATATATATATATATATATATATCAATAATAAATTCGGGCGTTTAATTATGATAGTTTTAAAGTTTGTATAAGATTAATTAAGTTACTTAAACAGCGGTGGAAGCCAAAAATTAAAATTTCATAAAATTTCAGATATTAGGGTAAAACCGGGAGAAATGAACCATCGCCTCAGATGGACCATCTTCGTATTTTGTCCACAGGTAGATAGATGGCAACACGCACCATGCCAATCTGAAGAGCTTTGAAAATTAGTTTGCTGTGAATAACCGTACGCAACGTACCTTTTGTGCACATATTTTTAAAATTTAAAGTTTGTTTTACTGCCCCTAAAAAATATTTGCTTGGTGTTTCATAGGCGATATTTCAGGTAAGTTGAGAGTTAAAAATGCGGGTTTTTTATTGCAAAAATACGTAATTTTATGCTTTTACTAAATATAACCTAAATTAGACGCATAAACTCTTTTAAGCGATAGTTTTAGGATGGTCCATCTATCCCGTACAAATGGGACAGATGAATCGTTTTTTTAGGGGTTAGATGGACCAATACAAAGAGTGCTTTTTAATTTTTCTTTTTATTTTACTTTAATTTCTAGGATGCCAACGAAGTATAAGCGCAAGGAACTTAACGGGAGGGGTTGTTGGACAGAAGAACAACTAGTCAATGCAATTCAGTCCATAGATAATGGAGTTATGGGTATAAACAGGGCTGCCAAAACGTTTGGAATCCCCAAGGCAACTTTAATACGTAGAAGGAACTCTCGAAATTTAAAGAAAACTAATAGACTAGGCCCTTCGTGTACTTTAGGCGAAGAAAACGAAAATAAATTAGTCGCTCATATAAAAAACTACAAAGAGTGATGGGTTCGCACCAACGCGCGATGCAGTACGCTATATGGCTTTTGCTGTAGCTCAACAGCTGGGACTTAAACATCGTTTTAATATACAAAATAGTAAAGCTGGCTACGACTGGTTAATACTTTTTTGCAGCGTCATCCTGACCTAAGTGTAAGAGCAGCAGAAAGAGTTTCTCTTGCACGATCTTCTGCCTTATGTCGGGATACCGTTGACAATTATTTTAATTTGTTGGAAAATGAGTTATCTGAGAATGAGTTACTCAACAAACCAGCTAATATATTTAACGTAGATGAGACGGGTCTTCAGCTAAATAACCGGCCTGGTCAAGTGATTGCACAAAAAGGTTCCAAAAATGTGCCATGTATTACCTCAGGGGAAAAAGGTGAAACAATTAGTATAATTGCCTGCTGTAGTGCTGAAGGTAATTTCCTACCCCCTTTTGTATATTTAAGGGCAAAATTACAAAATTTGAATATTCAAGTGGCATGCCCCTGGCTCGGCTATTCGTATGTCCCAAAAATCTGCTTATGTAAACACAGAAATTTTTTTTGATTGGCTCAAGGCACACTTTTTCCCCGTAAGCCACCAGGAAAGGTTTTACTTATTCTAGATGGGCACACTTCTCATTGCAATTTATGTGAGTTACTAGAATTTGCTCAAGAACATCAGATCATAATGCTCTGTTTACCAGCACATACTACACATTATTTACAGCCACTAGACAGGGCTGTATTTAAATCATTAAAAAGTTACTACTACATGGCATGTGATAACTATATTAAAAGAAATCCTGGCTCAAGAATAGGCCGTTTACAATTCGGTCAACTTTTATCGGAAGCCTGGTTAAAAGCAGCGTCTCCTAATAATGCAACATCTGGTTTAAGAGCTAGTGGTATCTACCCATTTAACCCGGAAGCTATCCCAGAACATGCCTTTATAGGAAATGCATGCAACGCAACGGAAACAATTCCCGCACAAAGAGAACACTGCGATATTTACGAAGGTAACTTTTTCATGCACCACCTATCTATAGAATTTATTTCATTTCAATTTCTTTTTCAGAATACAGTAACCCAAGGACTCCAAGAAGACGCTAATAACCAGGGAGATGCTGTGAACACTGAGAGCTCTTGTTCTTCTTCCAAACAGCAAGTTCATTATCAAGCAGTTCATACTTATCAAACTGATAAACCATCTACTTCAAAAGGTTATAATGAATGCTGTAATGAAGTTCAAGAAAACATACAAAATAAGGTTGTTTCGTAATTTGTTTATTTTTCTAATTTAAAACTTGGTGTTTTTACTTTTAGGCTTCCTCATTCGAAACAGAACAAATTTGCAATGATGCTAAGAAAAAGTTAGACGCAACTACAACTCCTGGAAAAATGTTGGACTTAATTAGTCCAGTACCGATGGCAGACAAATTAACAGCAGTTAAAAAAGAGGTTCAAAGTTGGCAGCGGTATTAACTTCACCAGAAAACATTGCCAAAAGAAAAACTTTAAATTTAAAAAAACAGCATAATAATAAAGGTAAAAGTCCAAAGGCCAAAAAATTAAACGAGTAAAAGTACCGGCAGCTAAGAGAAACAGATTTGATTTGGAAAGCAGCAGTTCTGAAGAAGAAATACAATATGCTGACTCTGATTCACTCGACTCCTGGGATGATAATGATTGTGCAGGTTGTGGTGAAAACTTCAAACAAACTGAAAGTAATGACGATTGGGTTAAATGTGTAGTTTGCAAACGATGGTTACACGAAACATGCCTTAAATACGATGAAATGTATGAAAGGTGTGGCAAAAAAATTGCAGCAACTGCATTCGAATGAGGTCTTATTTATTTTATCTTCTGTTATTAATCTTAAAACTTTTTTATGCTTTGTACTACCTTTATTTTGAAGTATTATTAGGTTTTTAAATGCTAGGTTCATCTCTACCTTAGTGGTTCAACTAATCCAAAGATGCTGGTTTAACTAACCCATATACTATGGGAGTGTTGAACCGATTCTTATTTTTTTCTTCTTTATTTTTTTAGAAAACCTTTTTAGTTTTTTTGTAAACTGAGCCCAAAAATATCTAGATAAATATATTTTCTTTCAGAAGCAATACGTTTTTCATTTGGAATATTTAATTTAAACATTTTATTAAGCAAATAAAAAAGTGGTTCATCTGTCCCGGTTTTACCCTAATGCCATCTGCTTTATGTATAAAAATATGTTTTCTGCAAAAAAAATTAGCGGTTTTTAGACACCTGTATTAAGCGTCATTTGTTATTTTATTTAAAAAAATCACATTAAGATTTGTTATAACAAATTAAGAGCCGAGTCGATTTTAAAGAATTAAAAACCTTCACAACAAAAATTGTAATATCAAATCAAGTGCCAATAATCCCCTCCTCCAGCCTGTATGACTCAAACCCTTTAAAAAATAGTCCACATTCCTTAGATGTGTTGCATGGATACAGCAGTTTGACGATTGGTATTGAAAATAGCAAAAACATAACTAGATCTGAGCAAGATTTAGCAGAAAATTTCCAGTTCAACTTACAACAAAACGTGACAAGTAGTGAAGATTATTACCCAGTGCATCAAAAAGAGCAAGAAACAGCAGACGGAACAAGTGAGGAAGCTAGCTTATGGGTTAGAAAAAGGCAATTTAACAACACGCAAAAATAATGAAGAATCCTCAGAAAAATCTAATGAAGAAGATGATACAGAACTTGGTAGAGCGCAAGAAGTCTTGGAGGGACATGAAAATAATGAAGAATCCTCAGAAGAATTTAATCAAGAAGAAGACACAGAAAATTTTCTGTGAAACTAATGAGCCGTATGTAAGTCAAAAGGGCAAACTCGTAGAAGCTAGACAGTTTAGGGATTGCCGCTGCAAAGACAAATGTTACGATAAGATAAGTTAAGAAGAAAGGCAACAAGAATTTAAAAGTTTTGGAAATTTGATAACTATTAAGCTAAATGCCTTTATGTATCATCTTCAGTCACGGTTGGGCCTATAAAAGAAAAAGAGCCAAAACATCGACTAAAAGAACTAAAACAAGAATATACCACCTAGAGTTAGTTAAGTGAATTATGAACTAAGTACGCCAAAGAAAATACAAAAAACATTTCAGAGTATAAAAGTGATTGTGTTCGAAATGGACAAAACAACAAAATGACGTAGTTCGTCATCCAGTTACGGAATTAGGAACGAGTGTGGCCGATACCGAAGATATCCAAGAAAACATTTCTTGTCTTCTTCTGAATGTGGGAGTCACATACCACCACGTAAAATATTTATAAGTAGTTCTAAGAATAATTAAGCTACTTATTTACTTGCTGATCAAAACAAAAAAAATAAAGATTTAAAAAATGTTGCAAAGAAACCTATTTCGCAAAAATCTAGTACCGTACAAACATCGAACACTTAGTAAATTTAAATTTACTCCTCATATAAACTTGTTAATGCTTCCATGCAATGTTAAATAAATTAATTAATATTAACAGTTATTGTGACGTAACTTTAGAACAAAAACCTATTTATCATTTTTCATTTATTAAAAGTTTATCTCATTTGTTAAGTAAACAAATTGGAAATTTAAAAAATAAAAAATGGATTTGTGAGCGTTGATTGAACCGTTTTAAATCTCAAGTTAATTTAGAAAATCATTTGTTAGATTGTAAAAATATTAATAAAACAAAAATATCCCTATAGAGCGAATTGAAGAACCGCATCATGGATTATATTTTGATAATTACTTTAGTTCTTATCATCTCTTTCAATGGTTGAACAATAAGTTTATTATGGCTGTTGGGACAATTAGAGTCAACCGATTTTGTGGACCCCAATTAGCAAGTGATAAGGATCTAAAGAAAAATGGTAGGGGTAGTTTTAACGTTGCAGTTAGTGAAGATGGAGTCGTTATTACGAAATGGTTTGACAATAAACCAGTACTAGTAGCTTCAAATTTGGCGGCGGCGGGAAAAACAGATATGTGCAAGTGATGAGACAGGGTATCTAAAGCATATATAAATGTAACTCGACCAGAGGCCATATCGCTATACAATTCTAACATGGGTGGTGTTGATAAACTAGATTTTTTATTGAGCGTTTATAGATCCTACAGACGATCTAAAAAATGGTCTGTTCGTATGATTACACATGCTTTAGATATGGGACTGGTAAATTCGTGGTTGGAATATAAAAAACAGGCTCAACTGCTAGGTGTACAAAAAAATAAAATCCTGGACTTGTGGAACTTTACAATGAGTATTGGACAATATCTATCTCATATTACACAAAGATCCACCAAAAAGAGGCAGACCATCAAGAGAAGAAAATTAACTATCTATCCATCTGGCTATCTATGTAACGGAATCTTTGAGCCTAATTTTAACCAACTTCCAGCTATTCGATTTCTTTGAAACTTTGCACACGTATTAAGGACCCATGACAATGCAATAATCTGCAAACAGTATCCCGTTATCCTGCTTTGGATCGCCAGGAAAAAAAATTCCATTATATTATTATTATAACCACTGCTTGATACCACCAAGTGTCATCTGTCACCTGTACGTCCCAGTGGTACCAACCACCGGCTATTTCAAGAGTTCGATCTGAATCGATTTTACTCAAATTTTATATTAGGTTATTTTCAGAAAGTCAATCTGAAAAACTTTGCTACTCTTGACAAAATGGCGAAAAAATTTTTTAGTGAATAAACTGGAGCATTTATTTTTAAAAAATTAATTGATATAACGAACTAAAAGATGAAAAATAATTAATAGTTTTAAAAACTAAAAAACACGCTTTTATATGCAACCTAACTAAAAATTAGAAAATAATTTTTCATTAAAAAAATATTGTAACTTCATAGTAAAAAGCGTGGGGTGCTTAATATATTAAATGTTTAATTATTATATTTGCCAATATCTATGATGGAAAAGTTATGAAAAAATAGTAAAATGCACCCCACGCTTTTTACTATGAAGTTACAATATTTTTTTAATGAAAATTATTTTCTAATTTTTAGTTCGGTTGCATATAAAAGCGTGTTTTTTTAGTTTTTTTAAACTATTAATTATTCATAACTACACACCTCACCTAAGCTAAGCTAAGCGTGTACAGGTAACATCTACAACACATTTAGTCCTTTAGTTTTTTTATTTTTTACTCACAACTTCAAGGTGTCACACCCAATACACCTCATTTTTACAAGAACTTACCTATAACATTAAGGCCTTTTTTGTCAACAACCACTGGTAAAATTGCGTCATTGACACAATTTACACCTTAAAGTATCACATATGTACTTCTTGTACAACTACTACCTTACTTCTTCTACAAACAATTTAAACACCTTAAATCTTTGGTCTCTCTTGATGGATACATACCATCCGCCTATGTGTAATGAAACAGTGTTATACTGACTACTGACAACTATGGACATTTTCCAAATATACGAAAAAAGGATAGTACGCGTTGTAAATTGGAGAACTGTAAGGGGAAAATCGCACACATTTTGCGTAAAATGTAAAGTTCACTTGTGTTTTATGAGCGGCCGTAACTGTTTTTTTAAATTTTACGTAAAATAATTTACTGTTTATATAAACTAATTTTTTTCTGTGTTTTGCTTTGTCTTTTTATTCATGTCCAAGTAAATTTTTATAAACATCTATTACTATTTTATTTTGCTTTAAGTCACAATGTCCATCAAGATGGACATGTCATAACTTATGTGACATGTTACATATCAAAATAAAAATTTGTAAAAATGATCTTGACAAATAGCTCTTTTTATATACCAAATATGAGAATTTTCCAAGAGCTGGCAAAAAGTGGTGGCTGAAAGGGTTAAAGCAATTAAAAAACATTTAAACTCTAGTTGGCACAAGGAGTCATTAGTTAAGTGCGAAAATAAAAAAAATGAAGTAAGGTAAAATGTTGGAGATCACTCAACAACTCGACGAAAAAACGCCAGGACATTAAGCAAAATCGCAAAATACTCGGCTCCAGTGTAAAAGCCATTGTGTTTTGTGGTACCCACAATCTGCCTTTAAGGGGGAAAACGTTAAACTTTGGCGTATTTTTTGATTTGCTTACATTTCGTGTAGATAGTGGCGATGTTATCCTTAACGAACATTTAAAAAAGCCTACTAATAAAAAAGGTGTTTACATATCCCCTATAATTCAAAACAAACTCATTAATATTTCCGGCAAGTTATTAAAAACTAAGGTTATTTGTAATGTAAAACGAAATGTTTATTTTTCCGTTCTTGCCAATGAGACCACTGATATTAGTGGAATTGAGCAGCTTTCAATTGGTGTAAGGTGTAAGGTATTTTGATAAAGATAGACAAAAAGTTAGGGAAGACTTTATTGGTTTTGAACCATTTAAGTGCAATGGATGCAAATAGTATTGCCAAAGTTATTGTGGAGACATTACAAAAATCTGGCCTTGATTTAAATAATTTAGTTGGGCAAGGTTACGATGGCTGTTCAGTTATGGCTGGAAAAGAAAATGGTGTGGGGGCAAAAATATGTTAAATGCTCTATCTTCTCACTCCGCATCACCAAACTAAATCTGGTTTTACATGATTTAAACGCGGTAGCCGATATAAGGAAAGCTATGGGCGTAATAAAAAGCGTTATTAAGTTCTTTAGAGATAGCCCGTTACGTCGAGTTCTGATATCTAACATTCCAATGTTGTGTGAAACCAGATGATCCGAAAACCACAAATCAATAAGATTGTTTAGCGAAAAAATTATAAATATTGTTAACGCCTTATCTCAATTATGTACTGACGGAAATACCAACACCCGTCAACTTAGTTCTCAATTTTTGTGCTCCTTTAAAAATAGTAATTTTATTATTTCTCTATATGTAATTGCATCATATTTAGCCATTTTAGAGCCACTCACCAATATTCTTCAAGGAGTAAATATCAATAGGCAAGATGTAAGAAGGCACGTTACAAAAATTTTAGAATTATTTATGAAACACAGGAGCAATGCGAAAGAGCACTTTTCGACTATATTTTCTTTAGCTTTGACTACTGCTAATGAGTTAAACGTAGAATTGAGGGTCCCTCGTCTTGCATCGAAACAAACCCATCGTGCAAATTTTAATTTAACTGAGGGAAATTATTTAGTTGAGCAATATTTTCGACTCAGTATTTTTATTCCTTATTTGGATTCTTTGATATCATCCTTCAAATCTCGCTTTGAAACTATATACAAAGTTATATCACTTTAGAAAAATTACACCCAAATAACATTAAAAAAATATAGTCGAACAGAGCTATGTGATATCTCGAATAATCTAAACGAATTTTGTCGCATAAATGCTTTATATGAAATTGAATTATGGCAAAGTTTTTCTCTGAAAAAGACTGCAGTAATTTGACATTCATGGACGTAATTTTGGACCCTCATAACGTTTTTTTTCCGGCCATAACTACTTTAATACAAATACAAATTTTTCTTACACTTTCGTCTACAACATGTACTGTAGAACGGTCCTTTTCTACCTTAAAAAAGTTAAGACTTGGTTTCGCGCAACTACATGTGAGGATCGATTAAATGGTTTATGTATGCTTAGCATACATAAAGATCTAATTGAACAAGAACACTTTGTTCAAGAAATTATTAATAAGTTTGGCGAAAATTCTCGTAAAATTCAATTTCTTTTGAATGAATGGTAATAAATTTTAGATTTTTCTTAAGTAAATATAATACAATAAGTAATGTTTTTTTTTTAATGTATGCTTAGTTTTAAATCTTATATTATTATATTATTGTGTCAAAGATTTTTGTATTAATTATTTACCTAATTTACTTATTCCTCGTTTTTAAATTTTGACGTTGTGTTCCTCTCGGTATTTGTACTATATTACTATGTACCATACTTACTTTGTTTTCCACAACAATTTCTTATCGCAATAGAAACATTGCCAAAAAATCCACTGGCCAATATAAAAATGAGCTATGACAAAAATTATCGTAAAATTCAATTTCTGTACAATGGCAAGAAAAAATAGACTAACAGCTAGCAATTTTTCACACGTCCTTTCTGCTGTAAAAAATAATAGGTATTCTCCATCATTGTTCTCGAGATTAACGGGTATGTTATAACTAATATATTATAAATTTAATAGTGACTCTTGGCGGCTAAAAGATACATTTGAAGTACCTTTTTAAAAATTAAATTACTTCAAGGCTAGTTGGTCATCTTCAGATAAGGGTAGCAACTATTTTATGGTATACCTAACTAGTCCACTAATTACTTATTTCAATGTATATATACATATATATATATATATATATATATATATATATATATATATATATATATATATATATATATATATATATATATATACATATATATATATATATATATATATATATAATATAAAAGTGAATGGTTCTTGAGCCTTGATATAAATACATTAATAAAAGGTAAAGTTCTTTGGGCATATGGCTCATCAATGACTGTAAAAATAAATAAAAAATAACCTATAAGAATTCGGCTACTATGGTTGGTTGTTTAAAAATTACGGAGTCTCCAAAAGAAAATGGAATACCCCGGGCCCGACCAAGACGGTGACACGTGTTTCGTCTTCGTTACGACTTGTCAAACCGCTTCAGGTCGCTAGACGCCTTGATGAAATCGCGACTGACTGTAAATATTCTTTCTATCGTTCAGAACTAATAAATACAGACAGTGGCGCCATCCCACCAAGCAATTCAAAAACAACCAGCCATAGCATCGAGAGGTTAAAGGTGGTAGGTAAAAAGTGCGCCATCTAGTTGTATATGGCGAAAGTTAAAAGTGCACCATACTGTTATGCCAAACAAACCATATGGAACTGGCCGCCCATCAGTCTGCGGGTTTGCAGAATTCGGATGAGTAGTTTTGCCAAAACCAGGTAGGTGGCGTACAGCAGTGACTGAAAAATATGATAAAAATCATATTGAAAGCAGTATTTTTCACCCAAACTGCGATATAATATAAAAGTAAATGGTTCTTGAGCCTTGATATAAATACATTAATAAAGGTAAAGTTCTTTGGGCATATGGCTCATCAATGACTGTAAAAATAAATAAAAAAATAACCTATAAGAATTCGGCTACTATGGTTGGTTGTTTAAAATTACGGAGTCTCAAAGAAAATGGAATACCCCGGGCCCGACCAAGACGGTGACACGTGTTTCGTCTTCGTTAAGACTTGTCAAACCGCTTCAGGTCGCTAGACGCCTTGATGAAATCGCGACTGACTGTAAATATTCTTTCTGTCGTTCAGAACTAATAAATACAGACAGTGGCGCCATCCCACCAAGCAATTAAAAACAACCAGCCATAGCATCGAGAGGTTAAAGGTGGTAGGTAAGGCTCAAGAACCATTCACTTTTATATTATATCGCAGTTTGGGTGAAAAATACTGCTTTCAATATGATTTTTATCATATTTTTCAGTCACTGCTGTACGCCACCTACCTGGTTTTGGCAAAACTACTCATCCGAATTCTGCAAACCCGCAGACTGATGGGCGGCCAGTTCCATATGGTTTGTTTGGCATAACAGTATGGTGCACTTTTAACTTTCGCCATATACAACTAGATGGCGCACTTTTTACCTACCACCTTTAACCTCTCGATGCTATGGCTGGTTGTTTTTGAATTGCTTGGTGGGATGGCGCCACTGTCTGTATTTATTAGTTCTGAACGACAGAAAGAATATTTACAGTCAGCCGCGATTTCATCAAGGCGTCTAGCGACCTGAAGCGGTTTGACAAGTCTTAACGAAGACGAAACACGTGTCACCGTCTTGGTCGGGCCCGGGTATTCCATTTTCTTTGGAGACTCCGTAATTTTTAAACAACCAACCATAGTAGCCGAATTCTTATAGGTTATTTTTTTTATTTATTTTTACAGTCATTGATGAGCCATATGCCCAAAGAACTTTACCTTTTATTAATGTATATATATATATATATATATATATATATATATATATATATATATATATATATATATATAATATAATAATATAATAAATTTATATATATATATATATATATATATATATATATATATATATATATA
Source organism: Listronotus bonariensis (assembly GCA_014170235.1). Classification (NCBI taxonomy): domain Eukaryota; kingdom Metazoa; phylum Arthropoda; class Insecta; order Coleoptera; family Curculionidae; genus Listronotus; species Listronotus bonariensis. The sequence goes on from JACEGR010010116.1 coordinate 11,097, forward strand.
TATATATATATATACATTAATAAAGGTAAAGTTCTTTGGGCATATGGCTCATCAATGACTGTAAAAATAAATAAAAAAATAACCTATAAGAATTCGGCTACTATGGTTGGTTGTTTAAAAATTACGGAGTCTCCAAAGAAAATGGAATACCCGGGCCCGACCAAGACGGTGACACGTGTTTCGTCTTCGTTAAGACTTGTCAAACCGCTTCAGGTCGCTAGACGCCTTGATGAAATCGCGGCTGACTGTAAATATTCTTTCTGTCGTTCAGAACTAATAAATACAGACAGTGGCGCCATCCCACCAAGCAATTCAAAAACAACCAGCCATAGCATCGAGAGGTTAAAGGTGGTAGGTAAAAAGTGCGCCATCTAGTTGTATATGGCGAAAGTTAAAGTGCACCATACTGTTATGCCAAACAAACCATATGGAACTGGCCGCCCATCAGTCTGCGGGTTTGCAGAATTCGGATGAGTAGTTTTGCCAAAACCAGGTAGGTGGCGTACAGCAGTGACTGAAAAATATGATAAAAATCATATTGAAAGCAGTATTTTTCACCCAAACTGCGATATAATATAAAAGTGAATGGTTCTTGAGCCTTACCTACCACCTTTAACCTCTCGATGCTATGGCTGGTTGTTTTTAATTGCTTGGTGGGATGGCGCCACTGTCTGTATTTATTAGTTCTGAACGACAGAAAGAATATTTACAGTCAGTCGCGATTTCATCAAGGCGTCTAGCGACCTGAAGCGGTTTGACAAGTCTTAACGAAGACGAAACACGTGTCACCGTCTTGGTCGGGCCCGGGGTATTCCATTTTCTTTGGAGACTCCGTAATTTTAAACAACCAACCATAGTAGCCGAATTCTTATAGGTTATTTTTTTATTTATTTTTACAGTCATTGATGAGCCATATGCCCAAAGAACTTTACCTTTATTAATGTATTTATATCAAGGCTCAAGAACCATTTACTTTTATATTATATCGCAGTTTGGGTGAAAAATACTGCTTTCAATATGATTTTTATCATATTTTTCAGTCACTGCTGTACGCCACCTACCTGGTTTTGGCAAAACTACTCATCCGAATTCTGCAAACCCGCAGACTGATGGGCGGCCAGTTCCATATGGTTTGTTTGGCATAACAGTATGGTGCACTTTTAACTTTCGCCATATACAACTAGATGGCGCACTTTTTACCTACCACCTTTAACCTCTCGATGCTATGGCTGGTTGTTTTTGAATTGCTTGGTGGGATGGCGCCACTGTCTGTATTTATTAGTTCTGAACGATAGAAAGAATATTTACAGTCAGTCGCGATTTCATCAAGGCGTCTAGCGACCTGAAGCGGTTTGACAAGTCGTAACGAAGACGAAACACGTGTCACCGTCTTGGTCGGGCCCGGGGTATTCCATTTTCTTTTGGAGACTCCGTAATTTTTAAACAACCAACCATAGTAGCCGAATTCTTATAGGTTATTTTTTATTTATTTTTACAGTCATTGATGAGCCATATGCCCAAAGAACTTTACCTTTTATTAATGTATTTATATCAAGGCTCAAGAACCATTCACTTTTATATTATATATATATATATATATATATATATATGTATATATATATATATATATATATATATATATATATATATATATATATATATATATATATATATATATATATATATGTATATATACATTGAAATAAGTAATTACTGGACTAGTTAGGTATACCATAAAATAGTTGCTACCCTTATCTGAAGATGACCAACTAGCCTTGAAGTAATTTAATTTTTAAAAAGGTACTTCAAATGTATCTTTTAGCCGCTACGAGTCACTATTAAATTTATAATATATTAGTTATAACATACCCGTTAATCTCGAGAAAAATGATGGAGAATACCTATTATTTTTTACTGCAGAAAGGACGTGTGAAAAATTGCTAGCTGTTAGTCTATTTTTTCTTGCCATTGTACAGAAATTGAATTTTACGATAATTTTTGTCATAGCTCATTTTTATATTGGCCAGTGGATTTTTTGGCAATGTTTCTATTGCGATAAAAAATTGTTGTGGAAAACAAAGTAAGTATGGTACATAGTAATATAGTACAAATACCGAGAGGAACACAACGTCACAATTTAAAAACGAGGAATAAGTAAATTAGGTAAATAATTAATACAAAAATCTTTGACACAATAATATAATATTATAAGATTTAAAACTAAGCATACATTAAAAAAAAAACATTATTTATTGTATTATATTTACTTAACAAAAATCTAAAATTTATTACCATTCATTCAAAAGAAATTGAATTTTACGAGAATTTTCGCCAAACTTATTAATAATTTCTTGAACAAAGTGTTCTTGTTCAATTAGATCTTTATGTATGCTAAGCATACATAAACCATTTAATCGATCCTCACATGTTGTTGCGCGAAACCAAGTCTTAACTTTTTAAGGTAGAAAAGGACCGTTCTACAGTACATGTTGTAGACGAAAGTGTAAGAAAAATTTGTATTTGTATTAAAGTAGTTATGGCCGGAAAAAAACGTTATGAGGGTCCAAAATTACGTCCATGAATGTCAAATTACTGCAGTCTTTTTCAGAGAAAAACTTTGCCATAATTCAATTTCATATGAAGCATTTATGCGACAAAATTCGTTTAGATTATTCGAGATATCACATAGCTCTGTTCGACTATATTTTTTTTAATGTTTTTGGGTGTAATTTTTCTAAAGTGATATAACTTTGTATATAGTTTCAAAGCGAGATTTGAAGGATGATATCAAAGAATCCAAATAAGGAATAAAAATACTGAGTCGAAAATATTGCTCAACTAAATCATTTCCCTCAGTTAAATTAAAATTTGCACGATGGGTTTGTTTCGATGCAAGACGAGGGACCCTTAATTCTACGTTTAACTCATTAGCAGTAGTCAAAGCTAAAGAAAATATAGTCGAAAAGTGCTCTTTCGCATTGCTCCTGTGTTTCATAAATAATTCTAAAATTTTTGTAACGTGCCTTCTTACATGTTGCCTATTGATATTTACTCCTTGAAGAATATTGGTGAGTGGCTCTAAAATGGCTAAATATGATGCAATTACATATAGAGAAATAATAAAATTACTATTTTTAAAGGAGCACAAAAATTGAGAACTAAGTTGACGGGTGTTGGTATTTCCGTCAGTACATAATTGAGATAAGGCGTTAACAATATTTATAATTTTTTCGCTAAACAATCTTATTGATTTGTGGTTTTCGGATCATCTGGTTTATTTTTTTTTTATTTATTTTTACAGTCATTGATGAGCCATATGCCCAAAGAACTTTTACCTTTTATTAATGTATATATATATATATATATATATATATATATTTATTTATTTATATAAATTTATTATATTATTATATTATATATATATATATATATATATATATGATATATATATATATATATATATATATATATATATATATATATATTGTGACGTTAATTTTGGATACATATAAATGGGCTTACTTTTACGTCACTGGGCAAATGTACCATATGGAACTATCTATTGGGACAATGAGACCGGTGGACCATCACAACTAACTTTGCATTAAAAACCAACTTAACTTATTTGAATTAACTTAAATTTAGTACGGGCATATCCCTAGGGATAGCCCGTACGGGGCTTAACTCAAACTTTAACTCTTTACTTGACTTTACTAACTCTTTCTTATCTAATAAAACAATCAATCCCCGTCTTAAAATTTTGTTCTCTTTAAATATTAAATTTTTCAGTATTTGTTTTGCATTTCTAGGCTACTCGCTTGTTTAATGTTTTTGTTTTATTATTATAAGAGTAACCTAGAAAATTGTTTGATTCATACTTTTTAAACCTTGACACTTCACGTATTGTTTTATGTACCAAATTTCCCAATGTTAAGTAACCCAATTATATTTAAATTTCCCAAAAATGTATATTTTTAAAATTCCCAAAATGTAAACTTTTTTATACTAGGTGTTCACATATGCCCCTTCCCTGAAAGCGTTGGACCCACAACGCTATTAGAAATGAGCCAAATTTACTTTAACCCCTTTAAAAAAAATTAGCAATATTACCAAAATCGATAGTTCCATATAGCTTACAAATATTTAAAAATCTAACAATATTTTACCTATTATGTAAATAACCGTAAATAACCTTAACTTTTCGAAGTTTTTAAAAATATGAAAAAAGTTTTATCTAAAATTTTTTCAATAAATGTAAACAAAAAAAATGAACAAATAGCCTTTAATCCAAAAAATAATTAATTGACTTGACTTTTTTTCTAAGAAATAAAAGATTTGTCATTGATCAAAAGAAAAAAGTTAAATTTTTTCCATTGTTAACTGAATAATTTCTAAATTTGGGATTTTCTCCAAGTAGTTTTATTTAAATATAGTTGTAACGGTTAAGATTATTTTTTAGAGAAAAGTGGCCTAAATTCTATACCCCCTATATAAAACACTTTAAATACATAGTATTATTCCTCATTAATTTTATGTACTAAACAAAAACACCCGACTTGATAAACAAAATATGATTCTTTAAAACTAGCTAGCTCAGCATTATTAGAAATTGTTACAACCTTGACCGTAAATTGTATTTCCTTAAAACAATGACCCTTTCACAACTTAATATTACATATACGGTGGGTTAAAAAAAGAGTTATTATCAAATTTTACTTTTAGGCTACTTTTCTCTGCATATTAAATCATTATTTTTATCAATATTATACTTTTTCTAATAAGTAAACAACAAAAAAAATACCATTAATTAAAAAACATTACAGATTTACCTAAACACTATACAAATACCATAATATTCTAGATTGTCCATCTTTTGTTGAATTGTACTGTGTCCACCTTGCCTCCCTGTCCATGTTCTTGATGGTGCGTTCCATTGGCCATTTGTCCCGTACTTCTTCTCCACATACCATTGTCTGCCTTTCATTCCCATTTTCTTCTTCCACATCAGGTTACTGCAACTTCATGCCAATTTCCCCATATCCTGAGCTTTCTCAGGGCCGCTAGATAGTCTTGTACCCCACCATTCAAGACCATACTTCAGAGCTCTTCCCCATACTAGAGCTGCGGCTTCCAGTGCTAATGCAGCCTCATGCTGCTTCTGAACTCCGTCTTCACGACGTACCATACAACTTCGACACAAATAAATATATTTCCATATTCTTCTTTATCACTTCTGGCTAACACCATTTAGCCATATTTGAAAACTGAAGATATACCTTATCTTCCTTTTCTTGTAGCTACGCTGCTACCTCCTTGCAGCTACGCTACGCAACATATTTTTCCCCATCTTCGTCCTTTCACACACATTTCTTCTCCGGGGAACGGGACGCCTTTACCATATATATGGTATTTTCTTCCACAAATAAACTGAGGGGTAGGAAGGGCGTACCATAAGCGACTTTTCCTATCGCTTCACAAAGGGCACTGGAACTGGGGCGGGCACAGCTTACCATAACCGACGTTTCACAAAGGTCACTGGGAACGGAGGCGCCTCCACCATATGTGACGTTGACATTTTGGATACATACTACTTGACGTCACTGGGGCAAATGTACCATATGGAACTATCTACTTGGGACAATGAGACCGGTGGACCATCACAACTAACTTTGCATTAAAAACCAACTTAACTTATTTGAACTAACTTAAATTTAGTACGGGCATATCCCTAGGGATAGCCCGTACGGGGCTTAACTCAAACTTTAACTCTTTACTTGACTTTACTAACTCTTTCTTATCTAATAAACAATCAATCAATCCCCGTCTTAAAATTTTGTTCTCTTTAAATATTAAATTTTTCAGTATTTGTTTTGCATTTCTAGGCTACTCGCTTGTTTAATGTTTTTGTTTTATTATTATAAGAGTAACCTAGAAAATTGTTTGATTCATACTTTTTAAACCTTGACACTTCACGTATTGTTTTATGTACCAAATTTCCCAATGTTAAGTAACCCAATTATATTTAAATTTCCCAAAAATGTATATTTTTAAAATTCCCAAAATGTAAACTTTTTTATACTAGGTGTTCACAATATATATATATATATATATATATATATATATATATATATATATATATATATATATATATATATATATATATATATATATATATATATATATAAAATATCCTAAATTTAGTGGGGATGCGGTCCTGTTTACGGCCTAGGTTAAGTAAAACACTTCTTCATTTGTCAAGCTTTCGAGATATATTCAACTCTTCCTCAAGACATCTACAATAATTTAAAAGAACAAAAAAAACATTAGTGGTTCTTAAGACTAAATTACCTGATTCTACTCACCGAATCGGTTTTCTAATAGAAACAGGAAATTCTTATCTGAATCGGACTCATCTTCCTATCACACAGACTATTTTAATGGTTGCTTAATTGTATTTGTTACATTTGATGTGTAAAATTTCTCTAGTATCAATTTAGTTCTTTATTTTGTGGTATTATTGAAGAAAAAAACTTACACGACTTGTAAAAAAAACAGTAAAAGGAACAATGTTTTTTTGATTTAAATTTTAAGGAAGACAGAAAAGCGTCATGTGTGAGAGAGAAAGCGAAGTCTTAGTACTGTTGAGGTACTGATAAGGGTAATGTTACCGTAGCTATGAACAAAAATAAGTATATAAATAAAAGTCAAGAACTACTAAACGATGTACAATATTATAAAAAACTTAACAGAGATCCTACATATACATTACAACTTAAAGCTAATAAATTGGTAAAAAAACTATTGGACGAGGGTATCATTGACCAAGAAACGGCCAGAAATATGAACAGCTACAATACAGTAGCACCGAGGTTTTACACACTACCTAAAATCCATAAGCCTACTTTGTCAATGAGACCTATTATTTCGTCGATTAATAGCCCTAATAATTTCTTGGCTGCATATTTGACTAATATCCTGACCACGGCGTACGATTTTAGCAATGACTTTAATGTAAAGGATTCTTTTTCATTTAGCATTTTTATTAACAATTTTCAATTACCTTATAACTACGTAATAGTCAGTTTTGATGTTGTCTCACTTTTCACTAACTTACCATTAGAAGCAATAATTGACAGTCTTAGAAATCATTGGGATGAAATAGCACAACATACTTTGTTGGATTTTGACCTTTTTTACAGTATTCTCGAGTTTATCTTTGATTTCAACTATTCCATTTTTAACAATAATTTTTACAAGCAAATTTTTGGCACCCCTATGGGGTCTAAAATATCACCAATTTTAGTAAATTATGTCCTTGATGACTTAATCAAGGATGTCTTCGAAAACATACCTTTTCTGTCTGGCTCTGCATTTTGGAAATTTTAAAAATATACATGTTTGGGAAATTTAAATATAATTGGGTTACTTAACATTGGGAAATTTGGTACATAAAACAATACGTGAAGTGTCAAAGTTTAAAAAGTATGAATCAAACAATTTTCTAGGTTACTCTTATAATAATAAAACAAAAACATTAAACAAGCGAGTAGCCTAGAAATGCAAAACAAATACTGAAAAATTTAATATTTAAAGAGAACAAAATTTTAAGACGGGGATTGATTGTTTATCAGATAACAACGAGTTAGTGAAGTAAAGTATAAAGTTAAAGTTTGAGTTAAGCCCCGTACGGGCTATCCCTAGGGATATGCCCGTACTAAATTTAATTAGTTCAATAAGTTAAGTTGGGTTTTAAAAAATAAAAAGTTAGTTGTGATGGTCCACCGGTCCCATGGTCCCAAAAGATAGTTCCATATGGTACATTTGCCCCAGTGACGTCAAGTAGTATTTCAAAATGTCAACGTCACATATGGTGGAGGCGCCGGGTTCAACGTCACATATGGTGGAGGCGCCCCCGTTCCCAGTGACCTTTGTGAAACGTCGGTTATGGTAAGCTGTGCCCGCCCCAGTTCCAGTGCTCTTTGTGAAGCGATAGGAAAAGTCGCTTATGGTACGCCCTTCCTACCCCTCAGTTTATTTGTGGAAGAAAATACCATATATATGGTAAAGGCGTCCCGTTCCCCGGAGAAGAAATGTGTGTGAAAGGACGAAGATGGGGAAAAATATGTTGCGTAGCGTAGCTGCAAGGAGGTAGCAGCGTAGCTACAAGAAAAGGAAGATAAGGTATATCTTCAGTTTTCAAATATGGCTAAATGGTGTTAGCCAGAAGTGATAAAGAAGAATATGGAAATATATTTATTTGTGTCGAAGTTGTATGGTACGTCGTGAAGACGGAGTTCAGAAGCAGCATGAGGCTGCATTAGCACTGGAAGCCGCAGCTCTAGTATGGGGAAGAGCTCTGAAGTATGGTCTTGAATGGTGGGGTACAAGACTATCTAGCGGCCCTGAGAAAGCTCAGGATATGGGGAAATTGGCATGAAGTTGTAGTAACCTGATGTGGAAGAAGAAAATGGGAATGAAAGGCAGACAATGGTACGTGAAGAAGTACGGGACAAATGGCCAATGGAACGCACCATCAAGAACATGGACAGGGAGGCAAGGTGGACACAGTACAATTCAAAAAAGATGGACAATCTAGAATATTATGGTATTTGTATAGTGTTTAGGTAAATCTGTAATGTTTTTTAATTAATGGTATTTTTTTTGTTGTTTACTTATTAGAAAAAGTATAATATTGATAAAAATAATGATTTAATATGCAGAGGAAAGTAGCCTAAAAGTAAAATTTGATAATAACTCTTTTTTAACCCACCGTATATGTAATATTAAGTTGTGAAAGGGTCATTGTTTTAAGGAAATACAATTTACGGTCAAGGTTGTAACAATTTCTAATAATGCTGAGCTAGCTAGTTTTAAAGAATCATATTTTGTTTATCAAGTCGGGTGTTTTTGTTTAGTACATAAAATTAATGAGGAATAATACTATGTATTTAAAGTGTTTTATATAGGGGGTATAGAATTTAGGCCACTTTTCTCTAAAAAATAATCTTAGCCGTTACAACTATATTTAAATAAAACTACTTGGAGAAAATCCCAAATTTAGAAATTATTCAGTTAACAATGGAAAAAATTTAACTTTTTTCTTTTGATCAATGACAAATCTTTTATTTCTTAGAAAAAAAGTCAAGTCAATTAATTATTTTTTGGATTAAAGGCTATTTGTTCATTTTTTTGTTTACATTTATTAAAAAAATTTTAGATAAAACTTTTTTCATATTTTTAAAAACTTCGAAAAACTAAGGTTATTTACGGTTATTTACATAATAGGTAAAATATTTAGTTAGATTTTTAAATATTTGTAAGCTATATGGAACTATCGATTTTGGTAATATTGCTAATTTTTTTTAAAGGGGTTAAAGTAAATTTGGCTCATTTCTAATAGCGTTGTGGGTCCAACGCTTTCAGGGAAGGGGCATATGTGAACACCTAGTATAAAAAGTTTACATTTTGGAAATTTTAAAAATATACATTTTTGGGAAATTTAAATATAATTGGGTTACTTAACATTGGGAAATTTGGTACATAAAACAATACGTGAAGTGTCAAAGTTTAAAAAGTATGAATCAAACAATTTTCTAGGTTACTCTTATAATAATAAAACAAAAACATTAAACAAGCGAGTAGCCTAGAAATGCAAAACAAATACTGAAAAATTTAATATTTAAAGAGAACAAAATTTTAAGACGGGGATTGATTGTTTATCAGATAACAACGAGTTAGTGAAGTAAAGTATAAAGTTAAAGTTTGAGTTAAGCCCCGTACGGGCTATCCCTAGGGATATGCCCGTACTAAATTTAATTAGTTCAATAAGTTAAGTTGGTTTTTAATGCAAAGTTAGTTTTAATGGTCCACCGGTCTCATGGTCCCAAGAAGATAGTTCCATATGGTACATTTGCCCCAAGTGACGTCAAGAGCCCTTATAAGTAGTATTTCAAAATGTCAACGTCACAA
>JACEGR010010117.1:0-21063 GCA_014170235.1 Listronotus bonariensis
AATATTAATAATTAATAATTTAAATTTACAAATTATTCGATTCGAGTTTCGAATTGAATATTGATATTCAATTCGATGCGAATAATTCGTAACTTCGGATTATTCGCACACCCCTATTTATGTCAAGTACCGACATACCAAATTTCAATTAAAGGATTTTTTGCAAGAACAACAAATGCCCTTTTTAATATGGTTTTTGTTTCTAATGAACAAAAAAATGATGCTATTAGAACCTACAAATATATCTATAATTGCGCAAAATACATAATATACTTATATTTACGAAAATAGCACAAAAAAATAGAATTAGCCATATATGTAGGTTTGATAAAGGTTTTTTTAATATCTTGTAATATTAAAAACTTGACATTGGCTGTTTTTGAAAAAAAAAACCTTTAATTTTTATCATCTTAAAAGGTAAAGAAAGGTATGAAGGAGCCACCTTTAAAAATACCCTTTGTTGGAATTTAAGAGTTACACCAACTGCGAAATTCAAGCAAAAAAAAACAAATAGTAATAAAAACAATGAAAAAAACTAAATACAATTTTACGTCAAAATATTTTACCAAAAATCTTTCCCAAACATATTTTTTTGGCAACATAATAACACTTTTAAGATTTCGATATATTGCGTTTCCAATAAAATTATATGAACTGTGTCTTCGGATCCCAAATTGTCCATAAAAAGTCTTCCTAAATCGCTTCCTTGATCATTTCCGCATTTTTCACCTTTTTATTTGAGTTTATTGGTTTTTTATTCCCTTTTTCCCCCGTCGCAATGTGTTCCTTAATTTTTTTTTGTATCTAGATACTAAGACATTATTAATGAATGACATTTGTACAAAATAAGTTTTTTTGTGCCATTTCGTTATAACTTCTTTTAACAACAAATTTAGGCGATCAAGTAATCATAACCAGAAGAAATCAAAATTGCAGTGTGTTAGAACACTTTCGTTAATATTTATGTCAATTTTTAATTCATACAGTATGTCCCAGGATAGGTGTTACAAGAGGACAAATAGACCGAAAATTTTTGAATTTTAAAGCAAAGTTTTGGAAAAACTCGTCGCATGGTCCAAAACAGATAGATACCAAATTTTACTCCAATTGGTATTATACAGAGCGAGTTATAACTAAAAAGATGAAAAATGCCCAAAAGCTAACTACTTTTATTTTTAAAGATAGAACAAAGTTGAATACCTTAATGTTATTTTTGTAGAACTAAATTTTATAGGCTCAACTTTTGTGCTGTGTTGTGTTTTCTACAAGTTGTAAAGTAGTTATAATACAAGAGAGCAGTGGTAAAGGAAGCAGGGTCGGATTTAAGGGCGGGGAGGGCAGGCGGGGCTAGTGCTCCGGGGCCCCCACAACGAATTTATGTGTCTTCACCTTTTAAAAAAGTGAATAGAAGTTGAATATTTATCAAGAAGGATATTTTTAGGTACAAAATTCCATTACCCACACAGCACCAGACAGACATAGGATATCCTGCAGTGGATATCCCTAAGCGATTTATAAGTCATCCTAAAACGGAATATTCAATATTGGATGACCTGAGGATCTCTTTAGGAGGAAATCCACTAAAAATCCTGTGTTGGAAAGTCACTGCTGGGCATCCATATATACAATATTCCATTTCTGGCTTGTCAAGGATATCCGAATGCGATATTTAAGTTATCGTTATGTGGAATATCCAATCTTGGATCACCTAAGGATGTCTGTAGAAAGAAAATATTGGATCATCTAAGAGTCTCTATACGAGGGAATCTACTGGCAAACCTCTTGGAAAGAAAGAGAGAGAAAGAGAGATATATTGATTAAAGACACATCAACCCGTGTGGATTTTTTAGTGTTTAAGAAAAAATGCGATTTAAAACAAAGTGCCACTAAGCAAAAGCAAGTTAAAAAGATATCACAAAGTGAGAGAAAGACGAATTGAATAATTTAAAAACAAGACAAAAATATATCAAACATGGTAGCCTACAACGGTTCCTAAAGAAATTTCTTAGGATATCCCAAAAGGCTGGCCTACGGTGGTCTATAAAAGTCCCACTTGAAGGGCCATTGGATATCCCAGAGCCTTAGAGAAATGGCGTCAGTGCTGTATTAACCATTAGGCTGACTAGGCTATAGCCTAGGGCGCCATGAAAAAATAGGCGCTAGACAGGGGAGTTTTTAAAAAGATTAGGTCGGGTTGGGATTTTTGGTAACTAATTTGCCTTGTGAATAAGGCGCTTTGGAATAAAATAGGCGCGAAAAGAAGGAAAAGATCCTTTTTTTTGCTCTTCAAATTTTATTCCGGGTGTTGGAGTAGGGCGCTTTGCACTGAAAATAGGCACCATGCGGGGAAGGACTTTTTTTGGTATTCAAAAATTTTGTTGATTTTTTGGTGGTATTTATCTTAACAATAGGCGCTGCGGGAGTTCCAGTCTGTGACGGCTCAAACAGTTAATACGGCCCTGAATGGCCTTGGACGTTCCCAGGGATATCACAGTGCTGTCTGAGTACTTATTTATTAATAAGGTCCTTTTTTTGCTCTTATTTATTTATTTTTTTTTTTGATACCAAATTTCATTGACTTTTATTGTTAGGGGGCCTCCACAGGCTCATTGCCTCTACACCTCTAAATTTGACCTTGAAAGGAAGCACCGAATTATAATTACCGTTATGATAATGCATTCGTTAATTAACAATTTCTTGTGATACAATTTTCGCTCAACATGCAGTAGTGACTATGGCAAGAGTTTTCTTTATACCTTTTCTTTTATTTGCTACAATGTGCAGCGGGCGTCTGTTTCACTACAAATTATTGTAAAATTTCGTGTCATTTTATTAATTTCTTCCACTTTTTTTCGTGAGTTATTTAGGTAATTTTTAAATTACTGCTATTTTGTCGTAGGTTACGGTAATGAGTTGTACCTATTCTAGGGTTATAAAGTACTTTATTTTCCAGAAGAATGCAACCACTCTGCTAGAGACTGGAATTGCCCAATATACAAAAGAAAAATGGAGCAATATCGTCGGAATCAGGTAAACTATACAAGCCCTTTTTTATAAAAAATAAACAAAAGGATATTCCAGATAACATCGAAACTGGAAAAATTCAAAATAATAAACCTGATACAAAACTATCAAGCATAATACACCAAAATGTGCAGTCAATAGGAAATGCAGTTGATAAAATTAGAGAAATGTTAAAGGATCATCCAGAATGTAAGGTGCTATGTATCTCAGAGCACTGGAAATCACAAGAACAGTTAAAGCAAATTGCAATAAACAATTTTAAACTAGCCTCGATGTTTTGCCGCGAGGAAGGACATCATGGTGGATCTGCCATTTACTTAGAAAAGAACATAAAATATAAAGTGAAAAAATCTAAACAATTTATCAGTTGCTAATATTTTTGAATGTTCAGCTATTGAGTGTCAGATGGGAAAGACAGAGGTAATAGTTATTTGTATTTATAGACCACCTACTGGGGATATAAAAACTTTCTTAGAAAGATTGGAACACGCGTTAACAAGTGTATTTAATGAACAAAAGACAATTTTTCTAGCTGGTGACTTTAATATCGAGTTAATTAAAGAGAACAAAACAAAAACGGAATTCTTATCAGTGCTTAATTCTTTTAACCTTGTGCCTACTATACAGGAAAATACAAGAATAACGAGCAACACTTCAAGTTGCATTGATAACATTTTCACAAACTCTAGATTTAAGGAAGTTTATGTCTTTGAAAGTTATATTTCAGATCACACTGCTCAAAAACTTGTTTTTGAAATAAACATCAAGAATAAAACAAATTATGAGCTTAAGCGCTTTTTTACAGAAACAAACAAAAATAAATTTTTGAGTAGTCTAAATCAAGAAAAATGGGAAGAGGTATATCAGACAAAAAAGTCAGATGTAAATAAACAATGGAATATCTTTATGTACATATTTAAAAATATTTTTAATCAGCATTTTCCTCTAAGAAAAGTTCTTGAAAAACTCTGAAAAAACAAAATGTTCGCAGTCCAGAAATTAAAAGTTGTAAGCAAAGATTAGATGTCCTATTAGCATTATCAAAAATTGATAATAAATTTAAAGATCTATATAAGGGTCAAAAAAGAATATGACCTTTTATTAAAACAACAACATAAAAAAATCTTGAAAACAGAATTTCCAAATCAGATAACAAAATGAAATGTATGTGGACAATTTGCAAAGAAATCACTGGCAAGTCGCCAAAAAATAATGAAATCGGGTTAGAGGGAAATGCAGATTTTATAGCGAATAAATATAATAACTTTTTAATTAATGTTGTACCAAACTTGTTTAAAAATATAGATAAAATTCCTTACACTTGCAACATTTCTCAAAATGATAAATCAATGTTTCTAAAACCTGTAACGCCCAAAGAAGTTCGAGAATTAGCATCTGATATTAAAAATAAACATAGCTCAGGAATAGATGAAATTCCAACTAGTATTGTTAAGTTGGCAGCTGGTAAAATAAGTAAAGTTCTTTCTTTTTGATAAGCAATTCCTTTAAGTATGGCATTTTTCCTGATAAATTGAAAGTAGCACTTATAAAACCCTTATACAAAAAAGGAAAGCCTGAAGATTTTGACAGTTATAGACCTATAAGTCTATTACCAGGATTTTCAAAAATATTTGAATTAGCAATAGCAAAGAGGTTAATTAATTTTATGAATTTATGTAAACTATTCAATAAGGGTCAACATGGGTATTTAAAAGGAAAATCCACACAAACCGCAATTTTTGAATTTTTAAAAACAATAATTAAATGTTTTGAGAAAGGACATATGACTTTTGGAATTTTCGTTGACTTAAGTAAGGCCTATGACTGTCTAAACAGAAAGCTACTTCTTAAAAAATGGAGCGGTATGGAATAAGAGGAAATGCCTTACAATGGCTTTCGTCTTATTTAACTAACAGAAAACAAGTGGTAGGCATTAAAAGCAGTGGAAAGTGTCATACTTCGGACTTTTTGTCAAACAAATCAGGAATTCCGCAAGGAAGTATCTTAGGCCCAATATTGTTTATTGTGTTCACCAATGACCTGTACTCCGTAGCAAATAAAGAAAATCAAACAATTATCAGTTTTGCAGACGATACAAATTTAATAATAGGAGGGCAAAATATGGCTGAGTTAAAAAATGACAGCCAAAATTTACTAAGAAAAGTTACTGAATGGTTCATAAAAAATGATTTGATATTAAATTCTAAAAAAACAAATATTATATTCTTTCGAACAAAACAATCTAAAATAGAAAAAATGGATTTCTTTGAAGTTAATAATCAGGATAAAATGGAAGTATCAGAAAATTCGAAATTTTTGGGAATTTACCTAAATGAGTTCCTAGATTGGTCTTATCACATTAGTAATTTAATAAAAAACTTAATACAATCTGCTATGGGTTGCGAGTCATTGGGGAATATATGAATAAGCAAACACTTCAAAAAGTATATTTGGCAAATTTTGAATCAGTTCTTAAGTATGGAATAATATTTTGGGGTAGGGATAGCATGATTCAAAATACTTTTGTTGCTCAAAAAAGAGCAGTGCGAATAATTACAAAAATGGGCTTTATTGATTCTTGCAGGTCAGTTTTTAAAAGTTTAGGGATAATGACTGTTTATGCAATTTATGTTTATGAATGTTTAATGTTTTTCTTTAAAAATAAAAGTCTATTTGGGATTGAAGTATTGCATAATTATAATACAAGAGTAGAAAATGTAAATTATCCAATGCACCGACTTCAAATAACTAAAAGATGTCCCCAATATATGTGTATTAAATTGTTTAATAAATTACCCACTCGAATTAAAAGACTAGAAAGTGAAAGACTATTTAAAAAGAAGTTAAAAAATTGTTAGTACAGCTAGAACCCTACCATATAGATGATTATTTAGACATGTAACTGTTAGTCTTGTGTGTGTATTTCTTAGAAATTTATTATATATTCTTTTTGTTTTTAATTGACGTTATTTCACTTTGTTATCTTGTAACAATTTTGAAATAAAGAGTATTATTATTATTAAAAGGAGTGGGGGTCGGCCAGGATGCCGGTATGCCTACTGTAAGATGTAATACTTTTAATATTAATATAAAAGGATATGGT
Source organism: Listronotus bonariensis (assembly GCA_014170235.1). Classification (NCBI taxonomy): domain Eukaryota; kingdom Metazoa; phylum Arthropoda; class Insecta; order Coleoptera; family Curculionidae; genus Listronotus; species Listronotus bonariensis. The sequence goes on from JACEGR010010117.1 coordinate 6,128, forward strand.
GTCTTAAGTGCTGACAAACCAGCCTGTAAAGTAACAGTAAACACAGACTGGGACGCCAACTGAAACAACCGGTAGTTTTCCTGCCTAAACTGTTCAATCAGATCATCCCATCTTGATGTGTCAAAGAGCGATGCATATGGAGCAATGGCTGTATCAACAGAAAACGCCAGCAACGCCATCACTTTCTGGATAGTTGGGAGATGTTCCTCTTCGAATCCTGGAAAATATTTTCGGGCATGTTTTATAGCATCGATTCGACGATCTTTCCTGATCATCTCGATAAACTCCTGAACTCTGATATTAAATTCCATGGTGGATTTAAGTTTTCTTAGTTTGGATTTATTATCGTGGCACCACAGAAGGCATTTTTGTGTTTCATGGTCTGCTAGGGATTTTTCCACTTCACGGGAATTAAGAAATATATCTAAAAAAGAAATACTAATTAGAAAATCTAAATATTTCTCTCATAATAATACTACTTCTATTTGTGATGGTGATCCAATTTTTATGAAATCTTTTTTATATTTGTAAAAACTGTAGGTCCCGAAAAATAATAATTTTTAATTAGTAAAGAAGTGTTAAAAATAGATAATTAATTATGCCAAGTATTACATCTGATACATGATTGTAATTCTTACATAGCATAGTTTTTAAAAATTGGATTACAAAGTCCGGGTGAGACTATAAGATTTATTGAGTTAATATAAGTGTAGAAAATCAGAACTATGATTCCAATTTTTCAAGACATTATTAAAGTTTTAAAACATCAGTGTAGAGTACAGAACACTCAGTATGTTAAATTTTTCCCTTACCAATATTGGTATACTCTTTGATCTCACTTCTCTCCGCCAATGTTATTGCCGCATTGTAAAATCCATTACGTAAAAAATATTCAACTACCATGCGGTCCAGTCTTTTCTACGCCAATTGTTCAATGTGCCTAAAAAAAGATAATATTTTAAATCGATTTCAAAAGCAATTATTTATTTTCTATTAGATTTAACGGACACGACCTTATATTTTGTAAATGTGTGTACAGCAAATAATAAAGAAAATCAACGTCACGTCAAAGAAGTACTGATTTAATAGTTACTAGAATAAACGCGTCGAATTTCGACCAGTCTCTTACTAGTTAAATATCGGCGCATTCGCCATTCAAGAAGTAACTAGTACTCAGGCAAGCATAGTAAGGTATCCTAATTTAATTTAAAACAAAAACATAGAACCTGCAATTTAAAAACTAAATATGGAGAGTACTAGACTGTTTATGAAAAAAAAATGGTAATTGTAGATACACTGTAATTTAATTAGTATCTTCTTTTAATTGTCTTTAAATAATTGTGTTTCTAGGCATTATTTCATAAAATATGAAAATTGCATAAAATATTTTATTGTTTAATACATAGTAAATCAAGCATCTTAGCTGCTATTGTTGTTGTTACTGCTAAAAAACATCAAATCGTTAGCTTTAAATGCTTTAATTATACTAATGGAAGACAAATTACCCAAATAATAAATATCATAAAGATAACAACAAACATGTCAAATTTCCAATGCTTAGTCCGTAATTTTACATTAGTACTTTTCTTTTTATTATCTGGATATTTTCATACAAATTATAAACAACCTATAGTCTAAGATCCAAATAGGAAGCGACCTATATCCATCTGTTTACTGGATAAAAAGTATTTTATATAAAATATAGTATTTTAAACAAAGGCAGGGGCGGTCATAGGAGGGGGCCATGGCCCCCCTTGATGCGACATCCTTTCTATTTTATTGTGTTTAATACATGTCTAATGGCAAATATGGGCATTTATTGAGGGTTCCCCTCAAGGATGGTCCGAGGGGTGAGGCTGATGATGGAATTGAAGAGTAAGGACCTTTTTAAATACGTGGGAAGGAGGTTTTGTGTAATTTTATAAAAAGAATGAAAGGTGAAAACAATAAAAAGAGGTTAGAGGACCCTTTTTTTTGCTCTTCAAAAAATTTCAACTTCCTTTCAAAATTTTTGTTTTTTGCCACCTCACACATTTCTCCTCTCGGCCCATGCCCCCCTCTCAGAAAGTCGATATGACCGCCCCTGAACAAAGGTTTAATTAAAACTGAATGTGCCAAAAAATGAAATAATTGTTCAAAATTTTAAATTAAAAAAAAATCCATGGCTTTATTTATAAAATTGAAGGGAAAAAAGTTAGTGATATATTAGTACTGTTATGTGAAGTGAAAAAAATTAATAAATAAAAATGGCCATTATACAGGGTGTGTCAAAGATTTTGATGTTATTTTTTTAATATAAATATACCGTCGACAATAATGTTTTAGTCAATCTTGTTTAAATACTATATTTCATATAAAATAGTTTTTATCTGGTAACCAGATGGTGGTAATGCAGGTCACTTCTTATTCAGATCTTGGACTACTACTAAACTACGACTAAAATGTACCTGTGGATATATTGTTACTGGCTGTGACATTTGTGTGTTCTTTTAGATGCTCCAAACGTCTCTTACAAACATTCGACGCTGCTAATTCTTCGGAAATACTTTCTTCAGCTTTTCGCTTGAGAACTTGGAGTTTTTCTACCATACCTCCTAAATAACGGTTAAAATACTGTTTGGTTATTTTTATATAAAGTTATGCATATTTTTGGGTATTTTTAGAAAGTTGCGGCAACTCCAACGTTTTGGTATACTGGGCTATTGGGGTGCTGATTACAATTTTTTTCTTTTTTTTTAACGTTCCGTTCTTGAGATTTCTATCATCAAATTTTGAAATGAAAGTTACTAATAAATCATTAAAAAGGGTTATTTAATTATTTTTTTAAGAACATCATATTTTTATGTGAATTAAAGTTTATTTGGTCTCTGATTTTATAAAGAAAATAGACAACACACACTGATTTCTCGTAAATCTTTTAATTTTAAATGTATTTTTAATGCAAAAATGTCTATTTTCTTTATAAAATTAGAGACAAATTACACTTTAATTTAACCAGATTATTCCTAAATAGGAAGTTTGCTTATCTTAAAATAACAATGTTGTTAACTACAGCTATAACATAAACTACCTAACAAATTGGTGATATCCTTTGCTTTAACTTCAGTTTCTGTAGATAAGGTTTTTCCACTTCATTGACACCTTGTTGAACATGGGAAACTTCTCTGTCCAAAGCTTTTTGAGCTGTCCGAAATTTTTATTCAAAATTTCATATGGCACCTAAGAAAACATAATACAATATATAGTTTTGCCAAACTGAATTGGAGAAGCAAAAATGCTTGATAACCATGTAACATAGGCGTACTCAAATAGTTGAGACTAGTTTTTAAAAATTAATATTAACCATGGGCGCCGCCTGGAGGAAATCCCGGGGGAAGCACCAGGCAAGTGCCGATTTTTTATTTAAAACTTCTTGCCGTTAAAATCGCCTATTTTCATAGGCGCAATTAACGGGGGGGTTAGGGGGTGCTTAGGCCCCTAGAGACGGCGAATAGCTCCCCCAAAATTATTGAAAATAATATTTTAGTGTTTTTTCGTAAATATACTCTATAAACAAACAACTACTTCAATATAAAATCGTTGGTTAGATCTGGTTAGTTATAGTAAGGCATTAAATGAGCTCAATAGAATGAGAAGTATCAACTAACAACAAAACTAAAAACTTGAAAATAAATTCTGTAAAAAAAACTTTTTATGGTAAACGGTTTTATTGTACTAAAAGCTAAAAAATAATTCGGTAACTCCTAGTTACCAGATCGCACCAATCTTCTCATCAATCTGGGGTATTGATCAGACAAATAATAAAACTGTTGGGCGTAGCGTATCCAGAGTAAATATTATGATAGAAATGTCAATTGCCCAACGATTTTATTATTTTTCTAATCAATACCCCAGATTGATGAGAAGATTGGTGCGATCTGGTAGCTAGGACTTACCGAATTATATTTTAGCTTTTAGTACAATAAAACCGTTTAACATAAAAAGTTTTTTTTAGAGAATTTATTTTCAAGTTTTTAGTTTTGTTGTTAGTTGATACTTCTCATTCTATTGAGCTCATTTAATGCCTTACTATAACTAACCAGATCTAGCCAACGATTTTATATTGAAGTAGTTGTGGATTGTGTAATTCGCTATTTTGTAGCAGCGGCCATCTTAAATTTTAATTTTTTTATAGTGATCTTTATTCTACCAACCAAGCCCTTTCATAATGCCTTACTATAACTACACAGAACTAACCAACGATTTTATATTGAAGTAGTTGTGGAAAATACGTATTTCTTCATTTTATAGCACTGACCATCTTGGAATTTATTTTTTTATAGTTAATTCTATTCTACCTATCAAGCCCTTTCATTTGATACACATATTGAGATATATGTGAAAAAAATGGAATCCGCCATTTTGTGGCGACGGCCATCTTGGATTTTAATTTTTTCATAGTGGGTTCTATTCTACCAATCAAGCCCTTTAATTTAATATATATTTATTATCATCAAAATTAAAGAAGTGTCTCAAATTTCAGATCAATCGGTAGTCAAGAAGGGGGTCAGATTTCAATTATTAGATTTGACCCAAATAACAAATAAATAAACAGGTCAAGTCAAGTAAAACCGTTTAAAAATAATTTAAGGTTAAAATACCTATTATATATTTTTCAGAACGAAAGATTAAACATTATTGTCATCTTTGCCTTTGGATTTATTTTTAGGGTGATATGTGACGTTTTGCATAGAGTTAAAGTTTTTGGTCCTAACTACAAAAAGAAGTATTTTTTGAGATACGTCACTGTGTAAAATTAACGACGACAACAAACTGATACTAAGGATTTTATAACGCGTGTCGAGTCCTTCAACCCCTGCTCCTATACATACCATACTTTTTATTTTTTTTAAGTGTTTTTTTTTTGTAGACACTAATTCTGGAATTTTCATATTATTGTTAAAATAATGTGTTTTTTGTACTTATAAGTATTTTATTTAAAAGCCGCATATGATATGGTGCATTATCCATGTAAGTGACAAAGTTTATCGGAATAATACGACAATAGGATCAGATGCCATTACATATTTAAATTTTAATAATAAAACTGTTTTTAAATATTTATAGTTGTAATAAAGGATAATCTAGCATTTTTTCCATCATAACTTTTAATTTACAGAATCAGCCAGTCAGAAATGAAAACAGGCTATGCGTGAAAAGGAGACAGTCAAACGAGAATACCAACATGTCAACATTTCAACTCCCTCTTACCTCGCTTAAGACACCCACGGTACGTTAGTATTTAGGCTTTTAGCCTTCGTGGTTTGTCCAAAGATAAAAAAAAAAAAAAAAAAAAATTCGGATTGGGTGACTAATAGTTTTTGTTTTGTTGTTGCATTACTGGCCAATATACCTTTAAAAATAGCTGATACAGTATAAACCATAAAGAGCTCCTCGGATTATGTCGTTTGGATGTATCGTCCACGTTTTTGAGTTTTTGATTTTATATTTTTTATATCGACAACACCTTATAAAAATACGAAGAATTGTTGCTTGCGGAAGTTCAGTTAATTCGCATATTCTTTTAAAAATAACATTGTCCAATATTCCAAAGTTATCTTTTTTACTAAACAGTAAAAATATTAGGAGTTATTACCTATTTTTAATATTCCTACTATTTTATATCTGGTATAAATGGTAATTTCAAAGTTGACGACGCCGGTGTCGCCAGGTTGTCTTCAAAATATCATTTTCCCACAAAAAATACAAAGATTTTATTGACCAACGATAAAAAACTAAAAAATTCAGCTTTAAAATTAAAATAAACTCCCTGTAACCACAGCACTGCTTATAAGCTATGTTGGACTACCTGCCTCGGTTCTTTATATCTATTTAAGAAAAAAAAACTTGTATGTTTTGAAAAAAACAATATTTATTTAGTCCGGGGCCTTTTGTATTTTAACAGTTTTTATGGGTTACATTTATACACTTTTCATGTCATCTTTTTAAAAAAGAATATTGTTAATATTATTTTATTATCATAGCTTAGTTTCTGGCACAAAAGTTTATGCTAAATATAAAAATCAATTATTTATTGTAAAATATTAAGTGAAATATAGAGCCCAAAAAATTGTAGGTATTTGAAAGTATGCCCCCGGACTTCTCATACAACGCCCCGGACCATAGATAACCTACATTTAGATCCGCAGTGGCAAGAAGCATTTTTCGGATTTTTACGACCTCGCGCAGTAAACAAATGGACAGATGGACGAACATGCGCACTTAAAAGCCGTGGCAAAATACAAACATCGGCACCCTGTACCCTCCGACCGCGGTCTGACAGTGACGCTCATGAGCTACCGTACTCCGAACAGAAAACCAGGACGCCGTCGACAAATTCATTTTGATAATGCGGATAGTCTGTTTGGCGCCAGGTGGCTTTACCCTAGATTTTTCGCGCAGAAACCCGTTTTTCGCCCATGAAGTGTAACTTTTGTTTCGCGCAGGTTATTACATTGGCAATCTATCAGTCCCCCGGACTCAATATTAAATGTATCACAGGCTTTCGGCATTTTTTGTTATATTTTTTGCCAAACCAATTCACTTTAGATAGGCTTTACAGTTGTAATAAAATTCCTAAACCTAAAAGGATTTATTAAGAAAAAAACATGTAATCTAAAAATACTAATTACTCCTCAGTAGTACCTACCTACTACTTTAATCTCTGATTTTATGACTTATTATTAAAAAACTGATATAGAGCATTTTAAATTTTTAACAACTTAATACCAGCATCAGCGCCGTTCCTAGGGTGACTTGCGCCCTGCGCAAAAATTATTGGGCGTCCCTACAAAAAATGTATGTAAATTGAAGTATAAAACTTTTGAAGAGCACAAAAAAAGGTCCCCATTTTGACAATACATTACTTAAAGTCCTTTATGAAAGTATTCCATACACTGATTTTTTTTCCTTCATAAATATATTTGAACTGCAAAAAAGGTCCCCCTACAATTCCACTGTTTTCAACTTTAAAAACTTATTCTAAATATAGCAAAATGCCGCTCTCTAATTTTTGTCGCCCCTTGCGAGTGCACCAGCTGCATCCCCGGCAGGAACGGCCCTGACCAGCATCATATTTGCAAGATTTTTTTTATGCACTACGATGAAAATGTATATATTATTTAGATATACAGGGTGTCCAGTAACTTACCCAACAAACTTTAAGGTGTGATTTAACAATGAAAATTAGGAAAAAAACTTTATATAAACATATGTACGTCCTAAACGTCTTAATTTTTGAACACTATACTAATAAAATAAATAACTCTTTAAACAAAAATAAAACGATCTGGAAGATTGTGAATGATAAATTAAACAAAAACAAGAATAGTAGAAACAGCATCTCTCTTAATATCGATAATCGTATTATTGTTGAACCTAAACAAGTTGCTGAAGAATTTGCATCACATTTTAGTAGTATATCTAGAAAAAAATTAATTGTTAAATACGGTAATCCTAGTTCTTTTTGTACGGCACCTACTTTAGTTTTAAACACAATTGTGATTAGTGATATAGATGCGTCCCAGGTTATTAAAATTATTAACAATATGAAATGTTCTAATTCTAGTGGGTTTGATGACATAAATATTAAGATTGTAAGAGCTATAAAGGATATAATATGTCAACCATTGACGAACCTTATAAATTATAGTCTGAGTATGGGCACCTTTCCTCAGATACTAAAGCGTGCTGATGTGGTACCAGTACATAAAAAAATGAGCGTAACAATATTCTTAATTACAGACAAATATCCATCTTGAGCATATTCTCTAAAATCTTTGAAAAAATAATATTTGATTTAATAATAAATTTCATAAAAAAGTTCAGTATTTTGCACTCATCTCAGCACGGTTTCTACCCCGGCCGATCCATAGAAACGGCAAATTTCAATTTTTAAACTTCGTTTATTCAAACATTGATAAGGGAAAATATGTAGTTTCAATGTTTTTTGACCTATCGATTGCTTTTGATACCGTCAATAAAAAGTTTCTTTTATCCAAGTTATATAATATGGGTATCCGAGGTAAGATTTTGAATTGGTTAAACTCTTATTTAACTGATAGAATGATGGTGGTAAAATATGACGGTGTATACTCTGAGAGTAAAAATATTGATATGGGTGTCCCACAAGGGTCTGTATTGGGACCTTTACTTTTTATACTTTATGTCAATGACCTCTCTCAATTTATTCAAACCGACCATATTACAATGTATGCGGATGATACCACGATTGCTGTGTGTGCTGATGACTTGGATGAATTAAATAGTAAGGTACAACATGTATGTAATAGTATGGAGATGTGGTGTAAAAGAAATGATCTTATCCTTAATGGCCAGAAAACCGTTCATATGGAACTTTACAATAAAAAGTCACTTCCAAACCAGTTTGCAGTTAATAATAACATTTTACTAGAACCTAAAACGGTTTTTCTTGGTACACACATTGATAGTCAGTTGACCTTTAGCCCACATATAGACTACGTGTGTGCAAAGCTAAGCTCAGCTTATTTTGCTATTCTGCAGCTCAAGAACACTATAAATGAGTCTGGTCTGCTGTCCGTGTATTACTCATTGGGTTACAGCTTCATGTCTTCTAATGTCGTGGTATGGGGAGCCAGTAATCTCTGTAATCGTGTGTTTGTTGGACAAAAGAGACTCGTGCGTCTTATTTTTAACTTAGATTACCAGGAGAGCTGTAAAAGTACCTTTATTACTAAAAGGTTACTCACATTTCCCTCTCTTTACTTGTTTAGGTGTCTGATGTTTATTGATAAAAACAGAGAAATTTTTAAAAAACTGGGAGAATCCTCTAGTTATAAAATAAGAAGAAATAATCTTCTTGAAATTCCGTCCCATAAGACAGCGTTTTTTGAGAAGGGCCCATTTTACAACTGTGTAAAAATATATAATGCCCTGCCTAACACTTTAAGATCACTCAGAGGCACTCAGTTTCAGAAGGAAGTAAAGAGGTATCTTCTTTTAAACGCTTTTTATTCAATAAATGAATATATGACTAAGAGTGCCTAATTTTGTTTTTTTATTGTTTTTAATCTTGTTTGTTTGTGTGTGTGTGTGTGTGTGTGTGTCTATTATTTTATTTTTATGACAATTTTGCTTTTTAACCTTTTGTATTTATATTCTGTGTAACATTTAATGTAATTATTTTTTATTCTATATTTATTTTAAATGTGTAAGTATTTATTAGCGATGTTTGTAGATATGTAATTGTCAAAGCTATTTATTTATTTATTTATTATTTTAAATTATTTTTAAATTTAAATTTAAATGTATTGTTGACGACCCATTGTACTGTAGTGTACTTTTTGGCAATATATGATATCTATCTATCTAACCACATTAGGTACATCTAACTGTATTAGTTTCGAATATGTCCATCCAAATCAGGTATTTAGTGTTTCTAAAGTACCGCCAGTTTGTAATAGGTGAAGAGTATTGACTTCCATATTCTAGGTTATAAAGTACTCATCGAGCTTCAAATGATGTATCACTCGACCCGCCTTCTCGTTTAAGTAGTCTTGGGGTGGTGGCCCTGGTGGTTAAGAGAGTTCAAAGGGGCACCGTCCATCTGGTACTGTAAAAACGTTCCCCCTAACAAAAATCTTGACGTGTTTCGGCGATTTTCTCAAATCTGTCTCGTATCGAAGATAACTTGAGTGGAAAGTTTTTAAATGAACACCCTGTATATCAAACAAAAAGTCAAGAGATTTAAATTGTTCTAAACTAAACGTCAAAAATGTCTTCTGGTGCAAAAGGTGGGCCTCCCAAATTTTTAAAAACATCTTAATGGGTATAAAAGTTATTACAAAAAAACAATTGTTTTTAAAACACCCCATGGTTCATTTTTTTCAAAATTTTTATTGTAAAATCACCCCTTAAAGTTTGTCGATTGAGTTACTGGATACCCTGTATAAAAAGAATGAGGGGCCATAAAAACATTTTAAATATGTAATCATCAGTCTAGATGTTAACTTGCCAGCAAGCATAATAGCAAAACATCAAAGTAAAATGAGTTTAGGTTTTTGCGTGTCCAATAGCATTTCTTGCACTCTTATATACCAATTTTTAATTTAAAAATCCAATATGTTATTCTGTTACCTCGGTAGAAAAATGTTATGATAAAAAAAACCAACATTTCAGAAAGGGGCCAACAAAAAATGTGATTTTTAGGATGTTTACAAAAAAGCAACAATTTTATATTTCTTTACAAAAAATAAGGATTTGTTAACTGTTCTTAAGATCTCATTATAATTTTTGAAATACTTTTTATTTTGAGTTTAAGAAAATACTTATTTTTATGTACTTTTCTGGATCTCTCCAAAAATTAATTGGCGCAGATAATAGAACCACTTTTTACAAATATACAAAATATTACATATTATGTATACAGACTGCCCACGGATAAAGTTTAAAAGAGGACAAATGAATAAAAGATTTCATATTCTGAACAAAAGTTATTTTTCAAAAAAGTTTGTATACATGACGCCTAAAAACTTGAAAAACATGATTTTCCTTCAAGAGTAAACTACTTTTATTTTTATTTTTTTGACAAAATGTTATTTAAAAAATATATTTAGAATAGCATTTTAAATGACAAAACTTATTCTAAATGAATTTTCTAAACGACATTTTGCTTAAATATGAAAATATAAAGGTAGTTTACTCTTGAAAGAAAAATTATATTTTAGGTTTTTGCAAACCCTGTATATAAAAATAAACATTTTCTTGTAAGCCATATTTTTTTACAAGCAAAATATTTTATCAAAAATAACTTTTTCTAAAAAAATTACATTTTTCATCGTAGTTGTCTTGTAATGTATGGACAGTCTGCATATTCGTTATAATAATGCTTATTTTGATTACCATCAAATTTTGTTTTTTAGTCAAGTTTTGCCTGAAATGAGACCCATTTGTGGCGTTGCTTGTATCTGATTTTCTGCATTGTCTTTAAAAATGCACTTTCCCACTTATGACACCTTCCTTCTGGAGAAAAGATAATGAATCAAGAATGGTGGCGGATTTACAAATTTGCCGTCTGTAGGCTATTAATTATGGCCGCCCAAAATTTTTAGACTTTTGGATGCGAAAATTTTTTAAAGAGAAATAAAAGGTCCTCGCTTCCATTTTTCTACTCGTACAATGTGGCTAAGTCGAAATAAATAATTTATGAAGTAAATCAGTCGCCCCCTAAAAATTTTTTCACCCTAGGCTCCAGCCTGCTGGTAAATCCAACACTTCACCTGACTATTGGTTTGTGTTACCTCCAATTTTTTCATAAATTAAGGTTTTGGTAATTTCGTAAAGAGCTTAAGAAACTTGTTCTATCTCCAGTGTATTTCTTTTATATTGCAACTATTATACGAGAAAACTTAGTCTATCTACAATTTCGTTGCTTTGTTTATGATTATTGGTATGTTCTATCTGCCATTGTTTTCTCTTAATTTAGTTTTGGGCTACTTGAATTAAAATAAATAACCTAAACAACAGTATTGTTTTGCACTATGTCCATTATATTTACAGTTTTGCGCTATCTCCATATCAACTATTTAAGGAAAACTATGATTTTGTTCTATCTCCATTTTAGCCAATTAGACAATGGGATTTGTTTTGTCCTATCTTTGGTATGACCAATAGAATAACTGAATTACATATTGTGGTAGAACACTTCAAATTTTCATTATGTTATAAATTGCAAAGTGTTTTAAGTTTACCGGCTTTTTTATTCCGTTCTAACATCTGTTTTTATTTAATTTAAATTGGTGAAAATGAGTGATTTCAGTTCTCCTTCGCCGGAACTCACCCCAAATACTCTAGGGTAAGTATTACATTTTGCTAAAACCGAAGTTTTATAAAGATAATTACACAAAATTAAGCACAAATTGCCAAGTTAAAGATAACCTCAAATTGATAACGCCGATTAACATATAAAATACTGGAAAAATAAATTGATCACTAAAATTATTATAAGAGTTTTTTTGTTTTGCTCTAATCAAAGACATGCTGAATAAATAGGTGTGAAAATTTTGGGTATATAATCATATTTATTCTGTAAGACTTTTAAATTTGGTCTTATTGCACAATGGAGGATTTTTAAAGGTTTTAATACTTTTTAATAAATATTTTCTAATTTTTAGGTTGATGGACGTGACTTTCCCGACAGCGGGATCTACTACATCTTCTAGCACCAGCATTAAAAATTCTAAAAAATTATGCATCCAACGGGAACGAGTAAAAAGAGATCTGTTTAGGATGACTGATATCGCCTCATTAGACATTGAGTTCGAGGATGGGGTCATAATCTCTTCAAGTAGTGATATCCCTGAACCCATTCAAGGTAAAGTGTCATTTTATAAATATATTTTTAAGCAGGTGTATTTTAACCTTCTCCTTCGGGGACTTTTTTTCGTTTTTTTCTTTTTTGTTTTTCCAGAGGTGTTTATTTTGTTGTTTTTTTATTACCAGGTGGTGAAGAAAATAATAATAATGACACAAACACCGGCTCTACCAAAAAGACTACCAGAAAAAGGCCACGTAACCCAGAAAAGTGGGCAATGAATATTAGAAAAAGAAACGAGAAGCAGGTGAAGAATATACCGATATCAAGGGTAAAGTTCATGCTAAAAGATTTGTAAAGAATGGGTGTAAACGTACAAGTTGCAAATTTCACTGCTCCCTTTCCTTCGGTGACAACAGTAGGCAAGAAATTCATGATGCGTTTTGGAAACTTTCTGATTCAAAAAGGCTCATTTCTATGGAAAATATGTTATTCGAAAGCCTAAAGCAAGGGCTCGCGGTCAAACTAATAAAAAAACATTTTCGTTTGAATATTATTTTGAAAATACTAATAATGAAAAAACACGCGTTTGTAAAGACTTTTTCCTGGGAACGCTTAATATCAGTGCGCAAAGAATTTATTATTTCTTTTCCAAATTTAATAATGTCCAGGGTGGTATTCCTAGATCACCCCTTAAAGGCAAAAATAAAAAAAAGTAATATCTGAAGAACAAAAAAATGAAGTAAGAGCTCATATTAAGTCTTTCCCGACAGTTGCTTCTCATTATTGCAGGGCTAATTCTCAAAAATTGTATCTTGAGAGTAATTTAAATTTATCCAAAATGTATACCTTGTATCATTTAAAATCGGAAAATCCAGTTAAATTTGTAAATTATTCAAAAATTTTTAACTACGAATTTAATATTGCCTTTCATAGGCCGAAAAAAGACATTTGTGATAAATGTACGGTATTCAGGCTAGAATCTAATCCGTCCGAAGAAGCTATTCTCGCTTACCAAAATCACGAAAAAATAAAAACAACGCTAAAAACGAAAAAGATAATGACCGAATAATTACTGACAAATCAATTGCAGTTGTTTCATTTGACCTCCAAAATGTATTTTCTTTGCCCAAATCAAATGTCTCATCTCACTTTTACAAACAAAAACTCAATTGTTACAACTTAACCGCTTACTGCAATATTAACAAAACTGTTTATTGTTGCTTGTGGAATGAGGGTATGACAGGTCGTGGTGGAATCGAACTGGCTAATGCCTTAGTCAGAATTTTGATTGAAATTGTTAAAAATATTTCGGGATTGACAAAAATTATATTGTGGTCTGACAGCTGTGTTCCCCAAAATAAAAACTGTATAATGTCATTTGCGTTGCAACATTTTCTTTCTTCACCTGAAAGTGTTAATGTGACCACAATAGAACAAAAATTTTGTGAGCCAGGTCACAGTTCTATTCAAGAAGTAGATTGTGCTCATAGCGTAATAGAAAAACATATAAGGTATTTAGAAATTCATAGTCCGCTATCACTTACACGGGTATTGTTAAAATTACCACAAGGTAAACAAAAATTCCATATACTGCAAATGCACAATTCTTCTTACCGAAATTTTTCTCCAAAATCATTTAATCTAATGTTTAATCTTATTCCCTATACTAAAGTTAAACATATTATTTACGAAAAATGTAATATATTTAACATTAAATACAGAACTTCCTTTGACGACGAATTTTCTGTCTGCAATATAGAGGGTAGTGTAAAAACAAAATTGCGAAAAACTAACAAAAATAAACCGCAGAAAGTGCCTGAAAAAAGTTTCCTGTAGCGCCATCAATGAATATAAAAAGTTCGTTATCTGAAGAAAAAAAGAGTTCTTTATTTTCAATGTTAAATACCATGGAAGAAGATGACAAAACGTATTACCAACAAACAGTTTTAAAAAATTACGATAATAAAAAGAAATCTAATAAGAATAAATAAGAAAGAAGTTGAGATTATTTTTAACTAGTTTAGTTTTAGTGGTAAGTTTGTTAATATTACCATTTTCTATTATAATAATAATAATGGTAATATATTTTATCGTTATAAGTAGTTTTTAGATTATTTCTAAGATTTTCGTTACTTTTCGTTTTCTACTAATGATTGTTACGTAGTAGTATCTACGTATTTATTAGTTCCTAACGCCGATATTATGTTAAAGCTAAGCAGTGTACTTTTCTATGGTGTACATGTTTTGTAAAAATCTTGTACATTTTATGTGTAAAATAAAAATTTATAACAATAATATTGTGTATTATTGTTTTATGCTATATCCACTTACAGTGAGCAGTTTGTGCTACCTCCAGAAAAAAATATTTATTAACCAATAAGTTGTTCTATCTCCCTTTGGTTTTAATCTATTTTCTAAAAATTCCTTGATTTAAAAGAAGAAAAAACTTTATCAACATAATTTTTACGATTCAGTAACATAGGATTACCATTTAAATGACTAAAAAACAATCAAATAATTAGAATATCTAAAAACAAAACTTTAAAACGCTCTACTGTACATTTTACAATTTTGGAGATAGAACAAACCAATAGTCAAGTGA
>JACEGR010010118.1:0-21057 GCA_014170235.1 Listronotus bonariensis
GTTGACATAGACATTGAATAGTACGTTAGTGAAACGTAAATATAATGATATTCAAACATTATTATTCAGCATTCAAATTATAGTCAATTTATATTATATTAATATATGTAATGATAAACATAAAATATATTCATATATGTAAATTTAAAGATTTATAGTAATTCAATGCATACAAGAAGATTTATACAAGATAGAGATGTACTTTGATAAGGTATGGTTCCAGAACGAAACATTTTTATAAACACCAATAAATTAACAATTTAATTCCTATATAATTAAGTATTTATTTATAAATAAAAAGTGCTAATTAAGAGCTAATTAAAAAGTCAGTTAATGAAATCATCACGTATTGTATGAATTAATTTTTTTAAATAATCTGAAAGTGGAGCTATTTATTTTATGGGTATTTTATGAATTAGTGAGGCAAAGAGTACCAATTATTTATTAAAAGATATAACATATGCAATTTCTTTATAACACTGGAATTTTCAAGGAAATTAATTGAAAATGTAGTTTTTTCTCTGGTAGAAACTTTACTTGCTGTTCTTTCTTTACTTTAGCAATAAATTCTTCCAAATAATGGAATAAAATATATAAAGGATTTACATATATTATAAATAAATAATTCCAAAATAATCAAACTATAATAGGTCACTATATTAAAAAAAACTGTGGTAATTTTTTCTTTATTCAAAAAGGGTATGCCTGGCGCTATTTTTATTGCAGGTGCCCAACTATTCTAATCATTAGTTTTCTGATAAATTTGATGGAAATTATCAAAACTTAATAATAATAATGAATTCAGATCATTTATATTTTAAAATTATAAAATTTATAATGTCGTAGAAAAATATAGTACGCAACACATGCATAAAGTGTCTTTTTACTTATGGGATCGGCGCACTCGCCTGATATCTCATGCTGCCAAAGCTCCCATTCGTAAAAAAATGTATCACTTTAAGCACTTTTTACATAAGTTAATAATTTTTAATTGGAATTTTATTTAATTAACTTTTAAATATTAGAAAAGAGGACCACCATTCAGAAAACAACCCCATTCGCTACGTTTTTTATCCGGGGTTGCTACAATTTCCAAATAGTCACCCTCTCACTCTGTATATCACAAATATCACCAGAAAAAATCACTGTTAATATATCACTGAATAACTCACCAAAACTTTCATGGCGATTTTGTTTGTGTTGATGTACCGACCAAACTGCAAGAAATGATGCTTTGGAGAGGTGATCGGGCCGCTTATATACTAAATCTGGTCTGTCGGGGGATGGAGGATTTTACCATTCGGCCCGAATGGTAAAATGTATAACAATTACGGTGGAGGGTTTGAAAAAAATGGGTTGCACATGGTTGCATTACCGATATTTTACCATTCGCCAGTTTGGTGCCCGAGGCGATCATCGCCTACTCCATTTTTAATTTTCCGGTGTTACGGCTGATAGTTGAAACTTGGGATATTTTTAGTATTCGTAAAGTTTGGTTTGTTGATATTAAACGCAAAGCGTGATCGGGTACTTTAAGTATTTGAAATCAGGCGATTTTTTTTTTTTTTTTGGGATATTAAGATTGCAAGATTTAGATTTAAATTTTTTTACTTTATATGCAGTTGACACATGAAATCGGGAAGAAATTCGCGAGAGCAAGTTCATGGCTTTTACAGAATCTAATTTTGAATTATCTCAAAATATTCTATTCTAATCTATAAAAGTTCTTAAGTCAAAAACATTTTTTTACTGCTAAATATGTGCAAAATTAAATTAAAAAAAAAACCAAGCCATCAATTTTATTTTATTTTTTGGATTATGTTCCACAATTTGCTGATGCAAGACAGGTACAGGCATTGCCATATTAAAAAAATGCTTACGTCAAAACTTTTTAAAAGGGCATTGCTAAAAATAGTTTAATTTAAATTTGGAAGATTTATGATTTTTTGAATTTTTCAACTTTTCAAAATTTTTGCCGATTTGTCTTTATCTATAAGATTATTTATTTTTTTACATATTTACATTACAATTTAAAAAATACTTTTGTACGGTTATTTTAATATTAAAAGATATCTTATAAATATAGAGGATGGTACTTAATAGTTTGTCATGATTTACTTTTAAATCCAAAAGTTCTTATAAATAGGGGCCTCAAATTATCCACTTTTTAAAATACTGGGTGATAAACTTTAAGAATATTATTTGTTTTTCATACCAGCAATTTTATTGCAAATTGGCAATATTAGTATTAGCATTAAAGGGCCTCATTTAGCCCTAAATTGATTACATTCAATAAATTCAGTGATGTCCGAACAACACCGGAACAAATATTTCTGACAAAAAAAAATATCCAGAACTTATAATATAACACAGGCACACAAAAAAAAGTCTTGTATCTGAAACCAGACCTACCTACAGGTAAGTTTTTTGATGTCCTAAAACCGAATCTGAAGTCAGAATTTACCTTCATCCTTAGATTTTGCCTACTACCCCAGCTACACTCTAACCCACCCCAGCAGAGGGTGCATACTTCACTTTGTGCAAAGTTAAAAAATAAAAGTATCCAACTTACGTTTTTAAGTCCTAAACCGAATTCAGTCAGAATTTACCATCACCCTTAGATTTTGCCCCGCTACTCCAGCTACACTTAACCCACCCTGTGGTGCATATTTCACTTTGTGTAAAAGCTAAAAATAAAAAGTATCCAACTTACGCGTTTTTTAAGTCCTAAAACCGAATCTGAAGTCAGAATTAATTCTACCCATCACCCTTAGATTTTGCCCCAGCGTACTCCAGCTACACTCTAACCCACCCCAGATTGCATATTTCACTTTGTGCAAAAGTTAAAAATAAAAGCATTCAACTTACGCTTTTTGGATGTCCTTAAAAACCGGGGTTCCGGAATAGAATTTATCTCCATCACCCTTAGATTTTTCCCCAACTACCTTTTAACCCGCCCCTAGGGGGCGAATATTGACAAAAGTAAAACAAAAGATAGTCAAAGCTACGTTTTTGATGTTCTAAAATCGAATCGAGCTTATATCACTCCATCACCCTTAGATTAGTTATCCCAGCTACCCTTTCTGCACCAACCCTTTAGATTTTGTGCAAAAAGTTAAAAACAAAAGTATACAAATTACATTTTTTTATGTTCTAAAAACGAATCTGAAGCTAGATTTTACTCATCTTCCTTTGATTTTGCCTGACACCCCAACTAATCTCCCCTATGCCGGCCTCATAGGGCAAGAATATTCGCTCTCTGTGTTAGAGGGTAGCTGGGGTAGCTGGGGCAAAACTAAGGGTGATGGGTAAATTCTTGACTCAGATTGTTTTAGAGCATCAAAAACGTAACTTTGATACTTTGTTTTTACTTTTGCACAAAGTGAAATATTCGCCTCTTAAGTGTGGGTAGCTGGGGTAGCTGGGGAAAAATCTAAGGGTGATGGGTACCTCCTGACTTCAGATTCGGTTAGACCTAAAAACGTAAGTTGGATACTTTTATTTTTAACTTTTGCAACAAATGAAATAATATGCACCTCTGGGGTGGGTTAGAGTGTAGCTGGGTAGCTGGGGCAAAATCTAGGGGTGATGGGTAAATTCTGACTTCAGATTCTGGTTTTAGAACATCAAAAAAACTTACCTGTGGGTAGGTCTGGTTTCAGATAGAAGACTTTTTTGTGTGCCTGTGTAATTAGATGTTTTATTTAGTATTTGTTGTTTCTGTTGCATAAGTGGAAAAAACGAATTTAAAAGATAGTTATCCTTATATTTTTACTCAAAAACCAAGCAAGATATGAAAAAATAATATGAAGAGAGCAAAACTGTATTTTTCTGCCTAATCCAATATAAATCTATATAAAAATGCACAAAGTCGCTATGCATTTTTTCTTAAAATAATCGTTCCGGTGTCCTTAGACTTAAAAATTAAGTAAATGGTATTAAATATATTATTAAAAACCAATATTTTTTTTAAAGCCTAACACCCGTTACCTGAGGATAAAAATATTGAAAACCACATGTTTATGAGCACTTTTTTTTAATGGATCCAGTGTGTCCCCTTCTAATTATGACATACCATTAGGTAACATCCTGTGTGTAAATTTTTATAGTGTATTGATAAATCTTTAAGGATTTTATTGTAAATAAAAATTGTAAGTATATCATGTGTACTAGGATAGGTGTTATAAGAAAACAAATTTTGAATTTTAAAGTAAAAATTTAGCAAAAATGGCCATAAAGTAATAAATACAAATTTAACTAAAAGAAACTAAAAACAGGAAAATGTCCAGAAACTAACTACTTTTATTTTTAAAAATAGGACAAAATTTTATAAGTAAATGTTGAAAGAGAATTGAATTTCATGTCAAAGTTAAAACATAAGCGTAAAAATATGATAATTATTCATTTTGTAACAGGCAGAGGGAAGCTTAGAATTCTTAAAAGTAAGAAAATTTGGTAATTTTCTAGAAACCTGCGGCAACTTGGATTTCCAACGAATTTTGGTATACTGTAGGTTTTTTGAGGCGCTGATCACGAATCTTAAAGATTTTTTTGGCGGAAACGTTTCTTGTTCTCAAGATATTCATCATCAAATTCTCCTTCTCTTTGTGCACACAATTCTTGATTTAAAGCTAAAGTGTCACAAAATATTTGATTTTCACCTTTTAAAATCCCGTTTTTCACGTTGCTTTACATTATTTCTTGCATTAAATTGCGTGGCTTTTCTTTAATAATGCGGCAACCATACATACAATATCTGGCTTCATGGCAATAATGGGATTAAATTGATTCAAAGTTACAGCGTCTTGCAATTTAATGTGTAAAATACGTAAAAAAATGGGGTTTTTGGTAAAAGGTGAAAATCAAATATTGTGCGCCACTCTTTAGCTTTGAATCAAAAATTGTGTGAAAAAAAGAAGGGGGAATATTGTAAAAATAGGATTAGTTTAAATTTCAAGTCTGATAATGAATATCTCAAAAATGAAATATTTCCGCCAAAAATTCTTTCAGATTCGTGATCAGCGCCCCAAAAACCCCCGTATACCAAATTTCTGTCAAAATCGGAGTTGCCGCAGGTTTCTAGAAAATTACCGAAAATTTAAGTATTTTATAAAAATTTGATGCTTACAGCCAAGTATTTTAAAAAGTGTTTATGTATAATGTAAAAACTGGCAGGAATAACTTTGTTACTTTATTTCTTTAACTTTAAATTTTGACATAAACTTTAATTCTCGACAACATTTACTTATACAATTTTGTCCTATTTTTAAAAATAAAGGTACTTTACTCTAGTCATTACTTATATTTCTTTAGTTATAACTCGCCCTGTATAATACTGATTGGAGCAAAATTTGTATTTATTAGTTTTGGATCATGCGATAACTTTTTTCAAACGGACGCTTTAAAACATCTCAAAAACTTTGGTCCATTTGTTCTCTTGTAACACCTATCTTGGGACACTGTATGTTTTTAAAGAGCTATGGGCTATCTGCATTTATGTTTTTACGCATCTATTATTGATCTGTACTACCTGAGAAACGGAACATGCTGCGGTAGCAATAATACCTGCTATCACACCTAGGGCATTATAAGCGGGCATTGTGATAATGCCCGCTTATAATGCCCTAATGCGCTAATATGGAAATTTTATTTGCTTATCCAATTTTATTTCTCTCACAATAAAGATCAAGTTTATACTAAAAATAATTTGATGACTTTGTGTACCAAGTTAGATATCATCAGGAGCCTTCTTAATAAATTTTAATATTTGTTCTCCTTCCAAAACTTTAGACTTCTTCGGGACGTATCCTTTCGACTTAACTTTTAAAAAAGATATGA
Organism: Listronotus bonariensis; assembly: GCA_014170235.1. Lineage (NCBI taxonomy): Eukaryota > Metazoa > Arthropoda > Insecta > Coleoptera > Curculionidae > Listronotus > Listronotus bonariensis. The sequence goes on from JACEGR010010118.1 coordinate 5,839, forward strand.
GACGATGGTATGTGCGAAATGTCTATATTTTCATAGACCATCAGCATCAGACCTTAGGGTTGGAATTACTTGGTCAGAGAGTTCGGACTGTATCTTTCCGACTAAAATAATAAAGTTTGTTAAACATATGTATTAAAATAAAATCAATAACTTACAGTTCCTGAAAATATGCCATTAAAACGGTTTCGGGTTATTTGAAGAATTGCGTTCGCATCTTTCCAAATACCAAATATGCCATACTCCCGATCATACTGTCTGCCTTGATTTAACTGGCAAAAGATTTTCGGTCGCTTTTATGAGCCTTTTCTCTTATATTTTATTGGAATTTCTTCCATTTTGAGCAAATCGTTAAATAAAAAATGCCAACTGACTAACTGATAGAAACATCAAAGTCAAACTTAACACCAGTCATTATCTGCTTACGTATACAGGTACAGGTGCAACTTATTTTTATATTGCGAATAAATAATAGCGACCAGTCATTGAAAAACTCTTTTGGGTAAAACATAAAGCATTGTTATGCCACCACACGGGCTTTACTGGACTATAATGCCCATCAGGTCGAAATCTCGACCTTCCGGGCATTATAGTAACGCCCTTGATATAGTATAAAAGATATACTGACTTTATTAGTAATATGAAACTTAGATTTATAACATAACTAAACAACATTTATTCCACTTTGTTTATTATTAATTCTGTTTACTAAAAAAAAAGTAAAAGAGTTTAAATAAGAGCCATTGTTGTACTGATAGTCTTGTTAGTTCCGCCATTTTTTGCCAAAGATGCATCTTTTGTCGTTTGTAACTTATAATGTTCCTACTTTTACATACTTGAGTATAAGGACAGATACAAGATTTTATAATTCTATAAGGTTTTCCATTTTAAAATCACATGTGAATACGCTTGGTCTCTGCACTGTATATCCTAAAGATAAAGTATTCTGATGAAAGATATGGATTCTTACAGAATCTAATTCAACAAAACAGTGCTCTATTTATTTATATGCAAAAACAAGTTAAATAATGACTTATTATGGTCTGAATAATTTAAATTATTTTCAGATTTGACATTATATTTCCGAAACTAATTGAGATAACATTAGGGTATTCCATTTAAAAAATCATACCTATTGTCGTACCCTGTATATCATATGAAATAATAATTATCGGTTACTGATTAGAATACTACTGAATCTCAATAAAACTCAAACAAGCTGACATTTTAGTTTCTTATTTTGTACAATAAAAATAATAATGTTAAGGGGGTGTAAATTTATAATAATATATAATAAGTTTTAGGTTTCCAAAAGCATTTGTAATAATTTATAATATTTTTCCAGTAAAAAGCACTCTCATTTTAAGTTAGATTGGTAAGTTTCAGAATTTTGACCAAAAAATTAATTTCTATCCCATAGTGCGATGACTAGCTGTATCAACCGGCATATCATAAAAGAAATATAGCAAAGGCGGCCGCGAAGACAAGCATGCCCATTTATTTGCGCGTTAAACTTTTAAGTGATTTTTTTCTTATCAAAGAGCACCGAATTTACATTTTTAAACTCTTTGGCCAATCCACGAAGGCTGAAAGCCTAAATACTAACGTACCGTGGGTGTCTTAAGCAGGGTAGAGGAAGTTTGTTAACACGGGACTTAAAAACTTGAAGATTTGGGGGAAGGAAAAGACCTCCGCTGGCAGTAGGTTCCACAGTCTAGAAACTCTAGGGATAAAAGAACGAACGAAATGGGAAGTTCGAGGCCTGTCCAATTGAACTGTATAGGGATGCATACGCGCGGCACCACTGAGTTTCTCTGTTGGGAGCTGCAAGAGGAGGGACTATACTGGATAATTCGTCGGAGCAGAAGCCGTAAAAGTATCTATAGAAGAGCGATAGATCTCCCACAGCTCGACGATGGGCAAGAGAAGGAAGTCTTTGAGTAAGTAAGGATCATTAATAAGACGAACAGCCCTTCTTTGAATGGCATCAAGAATGCTGAGGGTTGTAGGGGATGCCATTCCCAGACATGAGAACAATATTCCAGAGAGGGTCGAATTTGGGACACATACAAAGTGTATAAATTGGAAGGAGAAAAATACTTTTTGGCTCGGAAAAGAAATCCAAGCTTTTTGAAGCCGCGGTGGCTATAGATACAATGTGCTTAAGGTTCCACAATCCTAGAAACTCTAGGGATAAAAAGAACGAACAAAGTGGGAAGTTCGGGGCCTGTCCAGTTGGACCGTATAGGGATGCATACGCGCGGAACCACGAGTTTCTCTGTTGGGAACCGTGAGTGGAGGAACTATACTGGACAATTCTTCAGAGCAGAAGCCATGGAAGTACCTATAAAAAAGCGATAAATCCCCCACAGCCCGACGATGGGCAAGAGAGGGAAGCCTTTCTGTAAGTGAAGGATCATTAATGAGACGAATAGCTCTTCTTTGAATAGAATCAAGAATGCTTAGGGTTGTGGGGGACGCCATGCCCCAGATATGAGAACAATATTCCAAGGGAGGTCGGATTTGGGACACATATAAAGTGTATAAATTAGAAGGGGAAAAATACTTTTGGCTCGAAGAGAAATCCAAGCTTTTTTGAAGCTGCCGTGGCTATAGATACAATGTGTTTATGCCAGTTAAGGTTACTTTCAAATGTGACGCCCACAAGATTAAAGGTGTCTTTGCTCTGTAAAACTTGGCCGCTCATAAGTAGAGGATGAGTATTTGATGACTCTTTTCGCGACAAGGAACATGATTGTGTTTTGGATGCATTAAAATGGACGAGATTTTTGGCGCCCCAATCCAATATTAAATTAAGATCCTGCGAAAGAGATATCTGCATCGCTCTGCGTTTGTTTTCCAAGTCAGGTTTAGTAATGGGTTTAGGAACCTGAAAACTGGAGTGAAGGGTACTATCGTCAGCGAAACACTATGAATGGAATTAGTTGTGGACGAGAGAAGGTCGTTGATGTGAAGAAGAAACAATGTTGGTGCCAGAACTGAGGCCTGAGGGACTCCAGCATTTACTTGGTGAAAGCTTGAAGAATGGCCGTCCACAATAACTGATATACGTCGATCAGATAGATAACTAGAGAGCCAAGTACAGAGTTTAGTTGAAAGACCATAGGAGGAAGTTTATTAAGAAGTGCGGCATGCCAGACCTGGTCAAAAGCTTTGGATATATCAAGAGCAACGATCTGGGACTCACCTAGAAACTCAAGAGACTTATTCCAACAGTGTGATACGAAGGAAGAAGATCTGCTGTATATGTAACAGAATCTTTAAGCTTAATTTTCACCAACTTCCAGCGATTCGATTTCTTTGAAACTTTGCACGTATCAAGGACCCATGACAATGCAATAATCTGCAAACAGTATTCCGTTACCTGATTAGGATCGCCAGGATAAATAAATTCCTTTATAGATTTTCTGTAGAAGTAACAGAGGAGAAAGAGCTAGTTCTTGATCTGCGTATGCGTGCAGTTTCGGACGTGACTCTCAGCGCCAAGGCTGACAGAAACTTGTTTGGAGTAGTTGCGTTCTGAAACCCCATGCAACAGTGAAGCTTTAAATGAAATGATTATGATTACAGAAATAGTTCGTGAAACATTTCAATATCACATGTCCGCAGAAAAACTAATTGATATATCGAACTTAAAAAATGAAAAATAAATAATAGTTTAAAAAAACGCTAAAAATATACATGCAACCAGAACTAAAAGATTGAAAATAATTTTTCATTACAAGGATTTGTATTACAGTAATAAAAGGTCAAACAATGAATCATAATTATATACCTCAAAATAAAATTATAATAAAATTTAAGACTAATAACAGAATAATTCACTTCAGGAATAAAAAGCGTTGGGGTGCTTAATATATTAAATGTTATAATTATTTCATTTGTAAATATCTATGAGTTACGAAAAATAGTAAAATGCACCCCACGCTTTTTAAGTGAATATTCTGTTATAATCTTAAATTTTATTATAATTCTATTTTGAGGTATATAATTATGATCCATTGTTTGACCTTTTATTACTGTAATACAAACTCTTTGTAATAAATTATTTTCTAATTTTAGTTCGGTGGCATAAAGCGTATTTTTTAACTCCCAGACACATCCGGAGATCAGAGAGTGCAAAAACCAACTAGATATTCTTTATACACTAAAAAACGTAGATAACCAGTTTAAAGAAAGTTATGTATTGAAAAAAAGGAATATGACAACTTACTTGTAAAATTTAGACGTAGGGAATATTCTTATAGATTAGTACGTTCGGATAATAAAACAAAAACTGCTTGGTCAATTGTCAGGGAAATTAATAAAAAACCAATTAAACATAATTTAAATATAGAAGGAAGTGGGGAAAACGTGGCCAATCAATTCAACAATTATTTGTTAAACTCAGTATCTGAATTGTTAAAACACATGAATGCTAATTTTGACTCTAAAATTCCGCATAACCCTGAATCAATTTCACTCGAATTAGTAAACTGTTCTGAGATAATTCAAATAACAAAAAAATTTAAAAATAAAGTAAGTAGCGGCCATGATGAAATATCAACAGTCGTATTAAAACATGTTATTGAAGCTGTTGCAGCACCTCTGGTTTACATGATTAATAACTCGCTGAAATTCGGTATTTTTCCCGACCAACTAAAACTTGCTTTAGTAATACCAATGTTTAAAAAGGGTGATAACACTAATATAGAAAATTATCGACCAATCAGTCTGCTTTCCTCATTTTCTAAAATCTTTGAGTATGTTATGTATAACAGAATTATGGAATTTATGAAAATAAATAAATTGCTTAATGATAGCCAACATGGATTTGTTAAGGGCAAATCAACTCAAACAGCAATGTTTCAGTTTATTGTTGAAATAACTAAGGCCCTAGAGAGTGAAGACATCCCTTTGGGGTTATTCCTCGACTTATCAAAAGCATATGATACACTTAATCATGAAATCCTTATAAAAAAACTAAATATGTATGGAATTCGAGGAATGGCGTTGAAGTGGGTGATTTCTTACCTCTCAAATAGGCATCAACAGGTTGTCATTGGTAAAGGAAACAAACGTGCATTTTCAAGAAAGTCGGAAATTAGAGTAGGTATCCCGCAGGGAAGTGTAATTGGACCTATGCTCTTTATTATTTATATCAACGATTTGTTGGAAATACATCAAACAGACACTTCCAGTAAAATGACGAATTACGCGGATGATTCCAACTTTTTAGTAATGGCGCCGACAATGGCTACTGTTTTGGATAAAACGGACAAATTAATGAGAGAAGCAGACAACTGGTTTAGAAAAAATAAATTGGTTCTTAATCAAAACAAGACAAATATTTTATTCTTTAAAACAAATAGATCAAGAATTGTTGAACCAACAACAGTTAAAATTAATAATTATGTTTATGAAACACAAAAATGTACAAAGTTTTTAGGAATAATGTTAGATAGTAAACTTTGTTGGGATGAACACATAAATTATGTCGAAAAAAGGTTAAATTCAGTTACATACAGTTTTAGAGTTTTGTGTTAATATTTGGAGTTAAAGACAAAAATAATGGTCTATCATTCAAATTTTGAATCTCATATAAGATATGGCCTGGTATTGTATGGAGGTGGTAACAATCTGGAGCGTATACTTATCAGTCAAAAAAGAGTATTAAGAATTATTCTTGGTATGAAGGTTGGGGAATCATGCAGGGGTAAATTTAGAGCAAACGGCCTTCTCACGGTAACGGCAATCTACATTCAGGAATGCCTATTGTTTTTCTATAAGAATAAAGAACTTTTTGAAAACAGCAAGCCACAAACTGCATATTTAACTAGAACGGTAAATTATAGCTATCCCCATCATAGATTAACTGTTACTGAAAAAGGAGCGTATTACAACTGCATTCGGTTCTTCAACAGTCTGCCAAATCATGTTAAAATTATAGATAATGCTGGTAAATTTAAGAAAATTGTCTTTAAACTATTACTAGAATTAGAACCCTATAACTTAGATGAATATTTTAGAAGTGTTAGTAGAAATTAAAAATTTAAAGTATCATTATGTAATTTGACACTATTTCATTTTATGTAAAACATAATTTTGAAATAAAGAGTATTATTATTATTATTATTATATTTGACATTTATCGAAATTTTGGAAGGGGATGTTTTATTATCAATACAGCATATAAAAACTAAGCTGTCCCAACTAAAAGTTAATAAAAAATGACCATTAGTTTTTAATTGCATTTGGTAAAATTGCTTTTAAAGACATTAATTTTTGTTTTTAATGTTAACATCGATGGTTAACATTGATTTTGCGTGGATGTCTCATCACACTTCTACTTCGCCGCTATAGTCTAATCAATCATGTATCAAGAATAAACATGAAAGAAACGTCTATCTTTATTGAATACATGCAAATTACAAATACTGATTGTTTCGACCAGTAAACTGTGAATGTTTCTGTAAAACACATTTTATTTTATTTACAAATTGTCGTTTGTCTTTACAATACATTAAAAGTGTGACAAAATCTTCTTTCGTGATTTAGATAATAAATACCTACAACAATAACATATTCTCCAATATGTGTTTAGACTTAAAGGTATTAAGGTATAAGATAGAGAAAACATGACTTACAAGACTTTTTTTATAGTTTATTTTGTTTTCTGGGAATAGAAATTTAAACAAAATATTGTTTTGCTTTTCACCAGGATAAGAATTAATAAATATTTTTAGAAAATTAACCTTTTCATATTATGACGAGCTATTATGATCTTGCAATAATATAATAAAAAATTAAAAGATTACTTTAAGGGAAATAAATTAATCGCGCCTCAAAAATGACTGATGGTCAGAGATTATAAAAAAAATCATTTAATAGAAGTAATACTTTACAAAATCCAACATACTGTACAATTAAAAGCTATCTTAAGATTATTTATTTTCACGATTTTTTAGTTTTTATGATTCCTGTACAAAACAAACCATGTCTCCTAACGTGAATCTTGTCTTTTTAAGAAGCAAAAGCATTTGCCATAAACGACTTTTTGAACATTAATTTTTTGGGTTGATTTGTGCTTTAAATTTAAACAATTTTTAATTTTTAGTGTACTTATATAGAAATTGATCCTGTGGAAAAAACCAAAGCTGTAATATTAAGCAAGCCCAACTGGATGTGGGGTGCTGAAATGGGTGCTAATGAATGTGGAGTTGCAATTGGCAATGAGGCTATTTTTACTATTGATAACGATGGAGATAGTGATCCCAGTGTTAAAAGATTACTTGGAATGGATTTAGTCAGGTAAAATATTAGTTTGACTAGTAAATGCATATTTTTTTCTTAGAAATAGTAATAATTGGAAACGTGTCGTCTGCACTCTTATTAACTACTAATAGATAATAATGTTTAATACAACTCTAAATTATAGGTTTCGACAATACTAATATTTAAATGACCTCTTAAAGGAGAAAATACCTGTAAATGCTTAAATTTTCAGGATTTTTTCTTTTAATGAGAGTCATTATATATTTTTAAAAATTGGTATGTAGTTTCCTTAAATAATAAAATAATATAAGATTTTTTTTCATTTTAATTATTATATTAATTAATTACTGATTCTGGGCTATTTAATCTTTATCACAGGGTCAACAACATCGACTGGTCATTTACTAACAATGAACAAATGTGTGTTAATAAACAATTTAAGATATTTATAAATTTATTAGAAAATGCGTGTGAGGTGTCATTTCCCGAAAAATCCAAATTAACCAATAATCAATTTACAAACTCTTACCGTATCTATTGGTTTAATAACGAGTTAAAGCACATGAGGGAAACTTTAAAATTCTTGACCCATTTAAACAAATCGCATCCGGTTCAGGGTAATCGAGATATTCTTAAATCTTTTAGAAAGAAATACAGAATTAAGATCGAGGAATGTAAAAAACAGGCCAACAGTAAACATTTTTTAGAGTCTAACTCTAACACTAACACTAACAAAAATAAAGCAGCATGGGATATAATAAAAAACAATAATCCCGTTAAAAATAAATCATGTAGAGTAAACTTAAATGCAAATGACTTTAATAACTTTTTTCACATATTGCCGAAAACCTAAAAAAATAAAATTCCTAAAGCTGCCGCTAACCCTATGGATTATTTAAATTCTCTCTCGCATGTCACCACTGATCAGACAATCAGAGTCAAATATTTCAGTTTAAAGCGATAAGTTACAATGACTTAAGGGACATCATATCAAACCTTAAGAACAGCCCTAGTAGGGACTGCTTTGGGATGAATGTGAGGATTCTTAAGACTCTTAAGGAAATCATAATCTATCCACTGACAAAGATTATTAATAAATGTATAGCAACGGGTGTCTTTCCAGACTGTTTGAAGCTGGCTCGTGTAGTACCGGTTTTTAAGAGTGGTGAGTGTGATAATCCTGCCAATCATAGACCAATTTCTGTGGTGCCAATATTTAGCAAAGTTTTCGAGAGTGCTCTTGGAAAGCAAATGTGCAACTTCCTTGAGAGCGGAAATCTGTTTTACCAATGTCAATTTGCATATCGAAGTAATATGTCAACAACAGAAGCAATTAATCATTTTACTGCCTATGTCCAGAAGTGTTTTGAGGAAAGGATGTACGTTCGTGCCTCCTTTTTTGATTTGACGAAGGCTTTTGACTGCGTATCTCATAAATTGCTGATTCAAAAACTATTTAAATATAAATTTTGTTCAAACAGTGTCAAACTTATTGAATCATATTTGTCTAACCGTTCTCAGTATGTTACCTTTAATGGCACAACATCCAGTGCAGTCCCTGTCAATTACGGTGTACCACAGGGCTCTGTTCTTGGCCCTGCTTTGTTTCTTTTATATATAAACGATATTAATGCTTGTACCTTTGATAAGAGTGTGGATATTATTTTGTATGCTGATGACACCACAGCGCTTGCTAAGTCAAATGATTTAGCTCAACTTGAGCAGCAAAGCAAAAATGTGCAATGTGAGATTCAGAAGTGGTTTCTTTCAAATGGTCTAATTATAAATGAAACAAAAACTCTGACATTGGACTTTTCTCTGAGACCAATGGAGACAATAGCCGGGTCTGTCAGGTTTCTGGGCATATATCTGGACTCTAGATTGACATGGAAAGGACACGCTGAACATCTTACAAGTGTATTGAGTAGAAGCACTTTTATTATCCGCAACCTTAAAAACATAGTCACTGAGGAAGTATTGATGAAGGCTTACTATGGTCACTTTCAATCCCATCTTTCATATGCGATATTGTGTTGGGGACATTCGCCGTATTTGGCAAAGGTTTTTGCAGTTCAGAGGCGCTGCGTAAGAATAATGGCGGGTCTTAAATATAAAGACTGTTGTAAAAAAGCTTTATTTCTCTGGGTATTTTGACGTTGCCGTCAATTTATATACTGGCCTGTCTTGTGCATGTCAGAAATAACACTACAAAGTACTTGCATAATTCCGACTACCACAGTTACAATACTAGGACAAAAAATTGTTTTGCCTTGAACTATAGCAGAGTTGCTAGAGCTAGAGATGGTAGAAACCACTATGGTTTAAAAATGTTTAATGTCTTACCCGAGGTCATTAGAATGTCAGAATTGTATCTGCTTGCTCTGAATGCTTTGAACAGATGTGTATTAGATATTATATATTTTAAATTTTTTAGCTTGTTATGTTATGTTTGACTTAGTAAAAGTTTGTTTTCCGTATTTACGTTCTTTTTCAAGTTGTAGATGTCCCAAATATATTTTGTTGGTTGTTCTTTAAATGTGACTTTAATAGTCTATTGATTTTACCAATACCAACTAATTTTAATTTGTTTTTTTTTCTACACGATTTCATTCCTAATCTGCTTTTTCTTGTCTTTAAAATAATAGCTTTAAGTTTTTTTCTAAGGTTTTAGATAATTGTATGTTGGTTATAATATCTTTATAATTTCATTTAACGTCAAATATTTTGTATTGTTTCTTTTTAGATTTATTGTGAAACTTGACTTGTGAAAATACTTTATGTATGTACAATCATCAATAAATATTATTATTATTATTATTATTATTATTTACAATGGCGGCTGTACGTTAAAATCTTCTAGCAGAGACGTCGGAGAGAGACTTCTTAATCGGCGGACACTCTAGCATCGGAACTAGTGTTTTGAAAATCAAAAACTGAAAAAATTTTGTTTATTAATTACATAATTTGTCGGTAAACCTAAAAATAGTAAAAATGAATAAATCTGCGAAATACAATGCTTGAAAAAATTAAATGACGTTTTTGCTCAGTTTCCATCGTATTTGCTTAAAAAAATCAAAATATTTTAGGAATTTTGTAGGTTCACATAAAAAGTACTGTTCTCAAAAAGGTGCGTGCAAAATTTCAGGAAGATTGGTCAATAACTTTTGAGTTATCGTGTCTGCCAATTACAAAAATGTAGTTTTGAAAGAAACGCGTTTAAAGTTTAAATAGGTACATAAAAATTGATTGATTATAGTGACTTACCGACTCTGTAATATAAGAAATATTAAAAATTATGTTCTAAAATTTTAATGACGTGTATTTAAAGGACTATACTAACATATTATGAAAAAATATCTACATTTTACAGCTATCTCCCTTCTTAAAATCCTGTAAGACAATTAAGATCTAGGATACAAATCAGTTATTAAGATATAAATTAGTAATTAAGGTATTTATTGGTATCTTAACTTAATAATAAAATTAAAGTACTCAAAATTAAGATGTTATCAAACCTGAAAATACTTTAACTTAACATAGGGTCATGTGTAAGTATCATGAATTACTAAATATGTATATCGCAGGTGACCTGGCAATATCTCCTATATGCATTTTACCTAAAAACTTTACAGTGCTACAGCACTTAAATACTTTGGAAATATAGGTGTTTTATTCTTTATCCATGTATTATTTGTATATCTAAACTTATTTTGCCACGAAAATGCTAAGTTTTCAACTATTTAGGCAATATGATTTATGATATAGGTATCGAAGTGTCAATCAAAATGGAAGTTCACAAAAGTCTAGTGTGGTAGTGCTGTAGAGCTGTATAGCTGCAAATTCTCTGATTGTGCTTTTATGTTAGTTCTGATATGACAATTGATTTATGGTTTCTGGCTACAGCTCATAGTAATTAGATAAAAAAGCGCTTTATCCGTTCTGCTAAATATTTTTTCATCTAAATAAGTTATAAAAACAACATTCTTCTTAGGTTGGGTTTGGAAAGAAGTTCAAATGCTGATGAAGCTCTAGATGTTATAACCCAACTTCTGGAGAAATACGGACAGGGGGTCCTTGTTCTAACACTGACGCAAACTTTGCGTACCATAACTCTTTTCTAATAGCCGATTCGTCATCTGCTTGGGTGTTGGAAACTTGTGGAAAGCATTGGGCTGCTGAAAAGATAACAAGTAAGACTAAACACCATGTTACTATTTGTTTACATAATGTAAATGAAGGCTAATCAAAAAATACAACAAGGCATAAAAAAATTATACAGTTTGATTACTTGTCCTTAAATATTAGACTGGACATGGGACATAAGATGTAATAAAGAAGTAATTTAAACTATAACTAAACAGGTCACTTTTTATGTGTTTCTGTGCAAATTCAGTGCATACGTTCTTATACAGGGTGTCTTTAAAAGGTGCGCAAAAAAAGCTACCACAAATTCGTAAAATATGACTATCTACCCAACTTACCTTAGTCCAAAAGTGGATGATTTCAAAGATACAGGGAGTTAAAAATGTATTCTGGTTCTAGTTTTTATAAGAACTTTGCTAATAATGGGTGTATTGTCTTAATATTCGCCTAAAAGGGCTTTTGGAAAGTGTCAACTTTAGGGGCGCTACCTGCGGTATCTCGCATAACCTATAAACAAAATTACTTTTTGGAGCCACTCAGTGTGTAAATTTTAGATAAAAATTCTTATTCTTCAACATAAAAAAGGTATACTTGACATTTTTTTAAATTTAAGCAGCCGTTTTTGAGATATCTAGATTAAAAATAAATCACTTGCTGTATGGCCAGATATAGGCGAAACAGGGTTTTTGAGAATTAGATGCTTATCTTTTAGATTGTAATCCTTAGGCTATTTTTAAAAGAAAAGTTAAAATTTAATTTTTAGTTTATTTTATTTATATTGCAGGTGGCTTTCCCTATAGTTTACAATTAAATTCACAGCAGATTATATTTTTACTTCTTTAAACTTCTTTTAGACAAATATTTTAAAAATGCACCTATTATTACCAAAATTATTTATAAACAACTAAAACCAAAATAAATTTTTAACACCCTGTATCTCCGAAATCATCCACTTTTGGACTAAGGTAAGGGTTAGATCATCATAGTTTAGCCTTAGGAATGTGTGGTAGCTTTTTAGCTACTCATATTTTTGCTGTTAAATGAGCCACCTGCAGGCCTTTGCTTTTGTTCAAAGTGTCATCACCTTTTTGCCTTGGTATATTATGATTCTAGTAGATAATTTTTAATGTTCCTATATTTGTGCATAAAAAAGGGATACTCGGTAAATATCGCTAAGAGCAACCGTTTCTAGGATAATTTAGATTAAACGTTTTATTTCACATAAACATTTCCTTCACATTTCTTTACGCTTTATTTAGGCCACCCAGGTGTCTTTAATAGGTCTGTACAAATCTGTACCACAATTTCCTTACGCCAAAGTACAACGATTTAACCCTATTTAGTTGGTCATTTTGGTTGGTCGTTTGGTCCAAAGAAATAGTTTATGGAATAAAATGTTTAATCTGAATTATCTCAGAAACGGTTGCTCGTAGCGATATTTATCAAGTATACCTTTTTGGGCAAAAAATATGAGAAAATAAAAATTCTCCACTAAAATTATAATATACCGAGGCAAAAAAATTATGATACCAAATCTATGCAAAAGACTGCAGGTGGCTCCCTCTACAGTTCACAACAAAAATATTAGCCTATTCCGATTCCTTACTTTAAAAAACCTTTGAATACTGATTTTTGTGGAAATTATTTTATAATAAATAAAATATTTGGAAATAACTAAAATAAAATAAAAACACCCTGTATCTTCGATCAACTTCTCGACTAAGGTAAATTGAATGGTGTGTGAATGGGAAGGAGTAGGGGTCAAGGTACAATAAGCCTTCAGGCTGCAGTGCACCACCTAGGGGGACGGTCGTCGGACCTGGGTGGGATGACCCCAAAAGGGCGAAAGAAAAAAAAAAAAAAAGGTAAATTGCGTTAGATCGTTGTACTTGTATCCAAGGAATTTGTGTAGCATTTTGCAAAGACTAGAGACACCCTGTAGATTACCGTAGATTATATTATTAAAACTAAATACTAAAGTACCGTTTAATTTTTAAGGATGGAATCCAGATTACCTCGTATACATAGCCACCCTACATATTTTGCAAACTCCTGGAGATTTAAATGTGCGCAGAATATACACAGATCCAATTTTATAAAATAAATATATATTTCTGGGAGGCCGGTACCGCAGATCTCATACAGTATCTTAACTTTTTTTGCGAGACCTGTGGCCAATAACTATATTTAAGATAGTCTGAAAACAGCGCCTATCAAATCTCCTGGATTTTGTTTTTGTATTGTGGACAGTTAATTTTTATTTATGAATTTTTTTTTTAGTTTTTAGTTGTGCACTAAAATACGTTTGGTTTTATTTCTGTTTATTATGGAATATTTCTGTTGTAGGTGGTTTAAGGAATATTTCAAATGTTTTAACCATCACCACAAAAATTGATCGCAAATCTGAAGGCATAGAAGAATATGTTAAGTCAAAAAATCTCTGGGATGGCAATGTTAGTATTTTTAATAGGCTTATTATATTAACCTATTTTTAATATATATATATATATATATATATTGGTGAGATGGCACCGCTGTCTGTATTTATTAGTTCTGAACGACGGAAAGAATATTTACAGTCAGTCGGGGCTTCATCAAGGCGTCTAGCGACCTGAAGCGGTTTGACAAGTCTTAACGAAGACGAAACACGTGTCACCGTCTTGGTCGGGCCCGGGTATTTCATTTTTCTTTTGGAGACTCCGTAATTTTTAAACAACCAACCATAGTAGCCGAATTCTTACAGGGTATTTTTTATTTATTAATTTTTACAGTCATTGATGAGCCATATGCCCAAAGAACTTTACCTTTTATTAATATATATATATATATATATATATATATATATATATATATATATATATATATATATATATATATATATATATATATATATATATATATATATATATATTAATATATAAATTTGTTGAAAGTGTAAAAGGTAAATTAAAAGCGAATTTATTTTGCAGAATATGTTTATGACTATGCTTGACTAAGTGCCCTTATAATAGCAATGCTTATGTGCAGTCAGTATGGCAATAGCAAAATGCAGCTTTTACCGTTTTTGTAGGATAACTCTTTTGGAAAAAATGGCCATTCACTTTGTGTAAATTTTCTCTTTTTATTCTACAGGGTGTAATAGAAAAGTCGGTTTTTACAAAAACTTTGTCAAGAACCACATTCTACAAAAAAATAGTTTTTAATTTTAATTATATAGTGTTATTCAGTAGACCATTTTGAAAACAAGTTTGTCAGATTTTGATATCTGCTCCATTTTCTATGTTATAATTATTTTTTTTCAAAATTGATTTTTTTTCATATTGTACTCCTGTATTTAACAGTTCATCACAGCGATATATTTTTTTTAGATAATTTTAAATGCACATAAGTATCCCTTTAAAACTGTATTAGAATTCTATTTCTAAAAATTATTAACGTCTGTAGTCGCAAATGTAACTAAATTGTATTTTGTTAAAATTTCATTCCCAAAGTTTCTGTGAGCATCGCAGTACTCTGTATTTAAGATTTTAATTGTTTTCTCTGTAACTTTTGAAACTACGGACATTTATCTCGACGGTTTTTACTTTCTTAAAAGTCATCAGTGGCGTAGATATAATTTTTCTTCTGAATGCTCTTTACTTACCGGAGGATTATTGCATGTAAGTAATAATTTGTAATTCGGGTTATTTCAGGGCATTTATCGATTAGCTTAGGAACAAACGTTAACATTTTTAAAAATCTTAGTAATTTAAAAAAATATATACAGGGTTTTTCGAAAAATTAAAGCTTCCACATTTGTATTTT
>JACEGR010010119.1:0-21055 GCA_014170235.1 Listronotus bonariensis
TTCAAACAATGAGGGGTGTCATGTACCAACCAATTTGAAAGGTCCTTTTATTTCCTACCCAATTGACTCAGCCGTCCCAGACTTACCAGTTAACGCAATGAAAACCATACTGTATATTACAATATTTAGGTCACATTTCAAACGCTTGTAAGTTTTAAACGGCTGAGCTAATTTTTAAAATCAAATCTGTCTGTTCATAAAAAAGTTGATAGTGCCCTTTAGACACTAGTTGACGTGACCACAAAAAAGTGTATATCAGAGAGTGGCCAGAAAATTAGTTTATAGTACAGTTAGTAATATATTTTAAAGAAATTTAAAATATTTTAGGTTGTGCTTAACTGTAAACCAAAAAAAATATATATATTTTTAAATATATTTATTACATACTCCTTATGAAAATACAAAGAATATAAGAGACCAAATAGATAGTCTTTAAATACTTGCTTATGAATTAGGATCTTTTTACCTCATTGCTTAAATCTCTATGTATTTCATTAGGCACTTGATCTCCGGACATACTTTCACTACTAAGTTTAGCAATTGCATGAGCTTGGTCTTCTTTATCTCTTTGTTTAACAATGGCTTCCACTGCTAACCATTCGGACATGGTATTTTCATATCTATAGGTAAAGTAAAAAACCAGTTATAGAATAAAATTAAGTATAGAAAAAATCATTTAAATATTTTAATTTTAACTTGGAAGAAAATTAATTAAGGTTTGTTATTATAGCAGCCAATTATAATGTAATTTAGTATCGAAAGTTAAAATACAATTTCTTATCATAGTTGGAAAAAATTTAAAGAAAAAGAAAAATTGGGAAATTAAATTTCCTTTATATCTATATTTAAATTAAAATTCTGATTTGTTAAGGAATCCAGCCATAAGAAGACCTTTTAGTTTATCGATCTAAATTATTGAGTTATAAAATATATATTTTGTAATAAATGAAAAATATTTTAAATAAGAAAAGTAGTAAACAGAGTTAATTTATTCTGAAGAGAGCTATAATATAAACACAATTTCAGGCCGTTCGAGGTCAGCGACACAAAGAACGGTATATAACAAAAAAATGGCAAGGCTGTGTAAAGTCACTAAATTTTGCCAGCTGATAATCAATCCAGTGGCGTTTAGAATTTGCGTTTTTGATTTACGTTGTTTTGAAAGATTTTTTTGAATCGTTGGACAATCCACGAAGGCTAAAAGCCTAAATACTAACATACCGTGGTTGTCTTCAGCGAGGTAAGAGGAAGTTTGTTGACACGGGACTTAAATACTTGAAGATTTGGGGGAAAGGAAAGACTTCCGCGGGCAGCAGGTTCCACATTCTAGAAACTCCAGGGATAAAAGAACAAACAAAGTTCGGAACCTGTCCAGTTAAACTGTATAGGGATGCATACGTGCGACACCAGGAGTTTCTCTGTTGGAAACCGTAAGTGAAGGAATTATACGGGACAAATCTTTAGGCAAAAGCCATAAAAGTACCTATAAAAAGCGATAAATTTCCCACAGCCCGACAGTGGGCAACAGAGGGAAGCATTTCTGTAAGTGAAGCATCATTAATGAGGCGACTAGCTCTCCCTTGAATGGAATCAGAATGCAAGGGTTGTGGGGAGGCCATGCCACAGATATGAGAACAATATTCCAAGGAAGGTCCTATTTGGGACACATACAAGGTGTATAAATTAGAAGGGAAAAAATACTTCTTGGCTCTAAAGAGAAATTCAAGCTTTTTTGTAGCTACCGTGGCTATAGATATAATGTGTTTATGCCAGTTAAAGTGTCTTGGCTCTGCAAAACTTGACCACTTATAAGTAAAGGATGAGTATTTGATGACTCTTTTCGCGACAAGGAACAAGTTGTGACGTGATAACACTTATCTCATCGATGTAGAGCTATGTTTTAACCCTTTTAATATAAATTAACTCTGGTATTTAATACCTATTTTTTTAAGTTACTACTTAAGCATAATAAGTATAAGTTGGCTTACGCCTGTTTAGTTTCTTCATCCAGGTCTCTCCTTTGTTCCAAAGTACTACCAAACTTATAGTGACCCAATAAATAAGGCCAAATTTCGGGCCTTAACTGATTTGCTATACCTCCATAATAAGTTAACCTATAGGTTTCTGAATAATCTGATACTACACCATCTATACAGAGTTCCGCCCATTTTTCTACTGTAATTCCTAAAAGTAGACTTATTTTTGCAATATTTTTATAAAATAACCTATAGAACAAAACTTAAAATTAAAATACTGTTGAATAAACTTAATCCGTTTTACACAGTTTTGAAAGTTTGTACGTGCATTAAATTATTTATTCTACTCGCGTGCAAAAAGTAGTTACTTTGCGCACGCAATCTCACGTTAGAAAATGGTATTGGTTGAAAAATATTAAAGTCGAAATAAATATAGGTTTCAAATTTTCACACACTCATAAAAAAATATTGTTCCTAAAACTTGCGCATACTGTCTTTACCGCACTTAAAACTTATCCTTACTGCGTTTGCGTGCGCGAAAGTATCACTTTTTGCGGTTGTTGGAAAAATTACTATTATTTGCATAAAAAATGACTTCAACATCAAATCTTTTATGACATACATGTTATTACTTCAGGGTATGATATACATGTCTTTGCTTCATGTAATTTTTAGCAAAATAATCTTACCTTCTGAAGCACCATCTCCATTTATAATTTTATTGTTAACTAAGCCACTTAAATGTGTTCTGACAGTAGATAAATGTCTACAGTAAGCCAACCAACCATAAAACGCTCTTGATATTATTTGTTTTTTCATCGAATCACAAACGGCCTGAATACAGACACTAGGCGGACTATCTGGCACGGTTTGCTGATCTAAAAGGATAAATTATTAAATTTTATAATTATGTTTTAAAAACTGTTAAACTCCTTAATTGGTGAGTCAGCTTACCTAATATTCGAAGTAAAGATAAATAATAGTACGTGCTAGATCCTTTAAGTCGTTGGACTTTCCTGTGTCTTACGAAATAGAAATCACACTTTAATATCTTTGTTCGCGGGTCAAGTAATGAATTTATTTTGGACTAGGACTAAATTGGTTTGGAATTGTTTTAATGCGGATGTCCAGTTATTTATTAGTTTGGAATTTTTATTTACCGCGAACGACTCTCTACAGCTGAGGATGTTTTCTGACCTAGCTATTTGGTTAGTATTTTTTATGGTTAAATTAGATTCGATACCTTAAAAAAGAAAGATTAAATCTAAACAAAAAGTAAGTCGTTATGCTGTCTAGAGCCTCATATGGTCTCTCGCCGGAAGACGAAAGATTCCCAGCATCTTCTCGTTTTTATTATATAAGTAACTTAAGACTAAATTGCAAACACCCAGAAAAGGTATAGTACTTTTAATACTGTCTATATTTTTAAATCAAATATTAAATTATTTCATTACATACATACATTCATACGAAAGACCAATGAAAAATACTATGTTTATATACGCTCATAATCACAAAAGTATTTAAAAAATCAAACGGGTATATTAACCTTCTTAAAAAGTGACAGAAACAAATAATCAGTAATCAACGGTATATTTTTACAACAGAAACAACAGCTGACATGTCGACAATGCGCATAAAATCCCGAACTGAACCTTTAGTTCCAACAAAAAAGGACTGCTAATCCGGTTATAAACCGGTAACGAACTGACGCGCGAACACAGAACTACGCAAAATTCAGGATTTTACTAACCGCGTTTCTTACTGCGCATGCGAATAATCCCTGAACTGGTTCAGAATCGGACCTGCGAACAAAGCTAATAACATTTAAATAATCGCAGATTAAAGGCACTTATTATGGATTTGAAAAGTTTTTACAGTTATGTAATAATATAATATGAGTACTTTATTTTATGGACAATATATTTATTAGGATCTTTTGTAATTTTAGTTAAAAATTTAGTAAAATCCCATAATTTTATTTGTTGTCCAACATGAACTTGGAAAAATTGAATATTAAAATAATAAGGACCTATTACTAAAATTAGAGATAAAATATTTTTACCTTAAAAAATTAAAATGTATTTAAAAAACCATTTTTCTATATTTTACATACCTATACTAAAGCTTTTGGAAGAACTTTCGGAGCTTGTGCTAGTACTGCCTAGTTGTACTCTTACTTTTGTTGGTAGTGATGCTTTGGTATCCATAAGGTCTTTTCTTTTTACTGTAGAGTAAAAGAAAAAAATATAATAAAATAATGAAAATAATTTTATAAAACAAACAAAGTTGGGTGTTTATTTTCAGTTTTTTTATTTAAATAAAGCAATGAAATCAAAATTCTATTATTTTTATAAGGAATATTGACACTATAATAATATATTCTTTTAATTTAAGTGATACCAATTTACAAAATTTATTTAAAAAAAAAAGATATTTTTCTCAATACGTAATACTTTTTTTTAAATTTTATACGTATAAACGATACCCCAATAAACCAAATATTCTTTTACTGTTATTTATTTACTAACACTCAAAATGTCAATATTTCGCAAACAACTTTGGTACATTATTACAATTTATACGTATGAACTTTAACAAAAAAAACATATATTTCTATATTATGGTGAAAAATAGATTTTTGGCCACACCTCGTAGATGACTCATAAAATTTAATTTTTACATGGCCGTTAAAAAAATGCCGTTTTTTAAATCGTTAACATAAAGTTAAAGTACTCCATTTCGTTTAGTGTTAAAAAGTTACTTTTTTAACACTTTGAATTAGTGTTTTGTTTCAAAGCCAACTACAATAAACTTAAATATCAATTTATGCAATGTAACGGTAAACGCGACATCAGCTGAACCAAAGGGTCAAGTTACCTCTGATATCGGCAGTACTTCTTTTAGTTCCCGTATCACTAGTTTTAAAATTTGACAGTGCAAATAAATTTAATAGAAATTATTGAAATTTAACAGTAATAATAAATTTGGATGACTTTGAAATTGAAAAGCAATTTATACGGTTCTAGTATTATTTATACAAAAAGTAAGTACATACAATTTTCTATAATTAAATAATAAATGGCTATAATAGGAGGCTATGATTTTTTGTTGCAATATAATGGCATGTGCTGCAAAAATTAATATTAATAAGTTTAGATAAATTAAACATGAATAAAATGGTATTTTGGGAAATTTTTATACGGTCCTGAAAAAATATAGTATGTAACACATGCATAAAGTGTATTTTTTTACTCAGTGAGATTGCTGCACTCGCCCAACGGCTCGTGCTGTCAAACTTCCCATTCGTAAAAAACTTTATGCACTTGTTACATAAATTACTATTCTGCCACTTTTTAGGTTTTGGACCATAAAAACTTTTTAAAGACTAAGATTTTTTTGTAAAATTAATAATAAAAAAATTCCATGTGACCATGCCAACATACAGCAGACACACTGTATTTGGTTTAAAAAGTATTTCTTTCCTTCAAGTGGGTTTTGATTTTTTTGCTCTTTGATGATTTTGACATCAGAAGAACTTCTAAACCAATTTAATTATTTAAAAAATCAGAAAATACCTTTTTGTAAAGCGTTAAATTTGCAACAAGAATTATCATGTGTTATTATGATCTGTTACCAAGTGAATAACTAAAAAAGCCAAAGTAATAAAAGTAGTTTTTCCATGTTAATGACACTTAAAACTTTGACTGTCGATGTCGTGGGGGCCAAATTACTCTTAAAGTTAGGAGCTGCAATTTGGTATGAATTTTTTGATATATCTAGAAACATATTTAAGAACATACCCCAAATAAAGACCACTTTAGTCTATACAGGGTGTAATTTAATTGTTGGCTAAAAATACAGGGTATTATTCCTTAGCTAATTTTAGCAAGAAAAGCTCATATGAACATATGATGCCCAAAACGTGTTAACGTTTTAGGCTACAGGGTTTTAAAGTTTAAAAAAATATCGTTTTCTTATTATAAATTTGAACTCTTTAAGATATTTTTATAAAATTTAACATGCATCTACTAAGCACCAATGAGCTTTTTGGATGTTGAAGTTTTTTAATTATTTCTACCAGTGGCGCCAGTACAGGATGTATCCAAAAAATAAAATAAAAAAATATGGTACGCTCTTGCTTTTTTAAACAAACATTATTTTATTTGAACTTCCCGTTGATTTTACAATAAATTTGACCTCCTGAACTTTCTTTTTGGATGCACCGTTTTCAGGTTAAAAAAAATAACACCGTTCTTGATGCATTTTTGGTATAGTGTAATTATTTTAAACTAGCAGGCTGGTGCCCTATTTTAAGTTTTTTGTGCGAAAACGGTGCATCGGACGAAAAAAAGTCAAGAGGCCAAATTTATTGAAAAATTAATAAGGATTTAAAAATATATATATATATATATATTATTTTAGGAAGCAAAGACTCCTCTAGTAAAAATATTTAAAAACCTTCTATATTTAAAATATCCTATTGGTATCTACTTAGAAGATCCGTGCCAAATTTCATTAAAATATCTTAGTACGAACAGTTTTAAAGTTATGATAGGAAAACGATTTTTTCTTAAAACTTCAACATTAAGCGGTTTAGGACATATGTTCATATGAACTTTTCTTCCTAAAATAAGCTAAGGAATCATACCCTGTATTTTTAGCCTTCAATTAAATTACACCCTGCATATTACCTAAAGTTCATTAGCTATGTAATTTTTGTAAATGTAACTTTTCGAATACATTGAATAAATACCATTTTAAGACCCTAAAATAACATGTTCGAACTAAAGTTTTTATCAATACGCGTTGTGCTAAGATCAAAACCTTCTATGTCCAGTTTTGCCAGTGCGGACAAAGAACGGTCTAAAGCAAAGACAAAGCAAGATTAACTCGAAAGCATTCGTTATCTGTCTAATGTCTACCTGCTAGTGTTCAGCACACTAAAACTCAATTGACCGTATTTAGCTGACAGGATGATTGTAAATATTTTATAAATATTAGTGAGTAATCCTGTATCATTATTTTTGCATTTAAAATGTAAGTTATGATACGTATTTTTAGTCTAAACTGTAAAGAGTATTCATATTACTTAAAGAAACTAATTATAATATTTTAAAAAATGACAACTAGCTTGGTTAAATTGGTTTTGAGCATATTTAAGCCCAAAAATTTAATCCAAATTGCATGTCTACAACGGTTATGGCAATATAATGTCTTATAGTAAATTCACGTAGTCGCCCTAGTGCACACTAAGCTCGAACTCTGGCAGCGCAGTGCAAATTTTTATATCATGCAAAAAGTTCTATTGTCGAAGCAATAAATGTGCGTGTTCAATAAATTTGCTCGTACTCTGAGCGATCAGTTTTCGTATTCACGGTGCTGATATTACATTTATGGTATTCGAGCTTTTTGGAACCTTTGTTTTTGGCGGTGTCGTTGAGAGAGAACTGCTCCCACACTCTGTAACTCGATAGAGAAGAAATTTCCTTTCTATGCAATGTAAATCATATGGTAATTTCAGAAAAATTTTCATTTCTATCGAGTTACAGAGTACGGGAGCTGAACGTCCTAACCTAACAATTATAATACTGTTTTTTCTTTTCGTGTGCTACTCGATTTTTATTTGACACTAATTATTATTTATTTTAACAAAAACCATGTGTAGTGAATGAGGAGACTGCAAATAAATAAAAAATAATAAAAGAGACAGTAAGTTTATTTGTGAGTTTAAATTTTGTGACAGATCGTAAAGAGCAAGTTCAGCTTGACGTCCTATTCACGCGATACTTTAACCGGGCTCGGTAATAATGTGCATTTTCTCGTTTCGCTCTTGCTCTTACAAAAAGCAACCTGGCACCGAGTTGGTTCAAATTTTTAATTGAACTGGGGCAGAGCAGAAATTAGAATTGCTTGCTATAAGTGCCTGTCTCATAAATTTACTATTAAAATAACTGTAACATGTAACACTTACGAAAATTAATGACTATGGAGGAAGAGAATTGGCTTCCAGAAGGTAAGTAAAGTGGAAATCTTGTAAAGTAACTTGCTTAACTATGCGTCATGTATTTTAAATTACTTGGTTATAAATAGCCTATTCATGTAATGGATAGTTTTGGTGGTTTGCTTTCAGATATTATGTAGAAATATATTGTACATTGTTATTTAATAATACAAGAGAATCTATTAAATAAATCGATCTATTAAAAAAATGTTAAGATATACAAAAACTCGAATTAAAATTATGATTTTTTAACATATAGAATTAATAAGAATAGTGTATTTTTACCCAGTTATTAACCCTTATACAGTGTGGACGTAAATAGTCATTCCCACCTGGTAAGTTTTAAATCCTTCATTTTTCCTTTTTAAAATTTGAGTATAAGTAATGGAAGGATATCAACTACTTTTTAACGTAAAAATGATAGTTACAACTATCAACATGGCGAGTGGGCGCCATCTTGGGAAAAAAATACATGGAAAAAGGGGTCCTTTAGCTCCTGACAAAGTACTTTATAACCCTAGAATATAAAGTTATTATCAGTACTGATTACAAAATGGCGGTACTTTAAAAATTACCCAAATTTCTAATTTTGATGGCCATATTTCCGAAACTTATAAAGTAAGATGTACCCAATATGATATTTTCTTAAAGCCCTTTCAAATATCTTTTACTTGTACTGATAATAATCTAAAGGGTAGAACAAAAAGTTAAAGTAGTATTTTTTTAATGAAGCACCCTATATATTTAAGTACCATTAAAAAAGACCTTTAAAAGAACTTTAAAAAATACAATATTAAGTACTTTTAACTTTATTAGTTTTGGAAATATGGCCATACAAATCAGAAATTTATGTAATTTTAGTATATAGTACCGCCATTTTGTAATAGGTGAAAATATTGACTTTATATTCTGGGGTTATAAAGTACTCAAAAGAAGTTTTAAAATGTTATGCTACAAGACCCCATTCTCATATAATTTTTTTGCTAAGATGGCGCCCATCCGCCATCTTGATTGTTGCAACTATCATTTTTACATCAAAAAGTAGTTTATATCCTTTCATTCGTCATACCTAAATTTTATAAAAAAAATTAGGAGTACAAAAGTTAGCAGGGGGGACTATTTACGTCCACACTGTATAAATAAATAAATAAAGTGCATTTTAATAAACACGAGTAACCCCGAGCAACCCCTATAATTTCGTGTTTTGAACACTAATAAAAAAATCGTGAAACGGGTCAATTTTAATTTTTGTGTTTGTGTCAAACTTTACTTGTCCAGGGCAGTGGCGGCTCGTGGTTTGGAGAACAGTGGAGGCTAAAGTCATAAAGACTATATAAACACAGAAAAGGCCGGTATTTTTTTTTTTTTGGGTACTGCACCTATTTAAAGCAAATATTTATATAAACGCAAACAAAAATTTATGGGGAGGCTAAGCCTCCAGGGTTATCCCCTTCCCTCACCAACACAAACGTCAAGAAGTTTAAATGGAAAAAGGCGGTTAAGTGGTGCCTTATCTTAAAGCGTTTTAAATTTTGTCTTACTTGACTATTTACACTTTTTGGCGTTTGTGTTGGTGATGGAAAAATGGAAAAGTAATTTTTAGCACACAAATGTTTCTCCTTATAAATAAAAATTGCGGTGTTTTGGTTAGTTACAGTTAGAGTACAAATAACAGAATTATAGGGGGTGCCTCAGTTTAATTAAAGTGTACGGTATGTCAATGTTTTTATTATTGGATAATATTCTAGGTAATTCTATTTTTTATAGGATATTTTGAAAATAACAATAAGCTTTTTATTTTATGGAAAAATGGGTAAAATAAATAGAAAAATGGGTTTTTAAAGATGAAAATCAAATATTAAGTGCCAATTTAGCGGAAAACTCAAAAATTGCGTGCAAAAAGATAGGAGAATATGGTGAATTAGGGTAATTTATTATTCAAGATCGATGATACATATCTAAGAACAAAACGTGTTCGACCTAAAATTCTTTCAGATTTGTGATCAGCACTCAAAAACCCTCGTATACCAAATTTCAATAAAATCGGCGTTGCGTCTGGTTTGTAAACAATTACCATAATTTTAATTAAATTTATTCGTAAACTGTCAAAGTAAGGGACATATTGTTTAGTGCTCAATGTTGCCTTTACTGGCACATTGCATATGTCGCAGGCAAATGGTTATTTTAGGCAAATGTCTTCTACCTAGGCAAATTGTGCATTTTTATATTTAAATGCTATTTGCCTAGTTAAATAGCATTTGATTCCATTTGCCTAAGCATTTTTAGGTAAATGAAAATAGAAATATTTGCATAACCAGACGGTTATGCAAAACTGTCACATGGTTAGTCCTGGTTAATAAGGCAAATTAGAAATAAAAGATTTAACTAACCAAAACTAACCATGACCGACCGCCCCAATGTGACAGTGTTGCATGACCCTACACGTGCTTTTGCTTTTACTGTAGTCTGCAAAACACACTGTACGCCTAATATATTATTATCAAATATATTACAGTCATTTGCCTAACAAGGACCACGGCCAATGCATTTACCTATGGAAAGTGGCTTTTAAATAAAAATTATTTTCATGAAATCATTTGCCCAGGCAAAAAGCATTTGCCTAGGCACAAGCGATTTGCCTAAAATTACCATTTTCCTGCGACACATTCATTTCTATTAAAATAAATTCTAGTAGGCACTAAAACAAAACACCAAGTTAAAAAGTGTAAAAGGTGTCGAACTGTTAAAAAAAATTACATTTTTAACACTTCATGTAGTGTACTAAATTGGGGTACTTTATCTTTATGATAATGGTAAAAAACATTTTTTTAACGGTTATTAAAAAAAAATTGATTTAAAAGAGAAACACTAAAAAACAACCATATAACCAAAGACAATTAAAATATAATTGTCTTTGATATAACTTACATATGTCTTTATGATCGCTGTTGTCAATTATCCTAAAAACGTAATCCTTAGTAGCTTCCTCGGTTTCCGATAGGGCTGGCAAAGGTCTCCTTCGTTTTGTAGCCGAATTGGCACCGGAACGTTGAGACCACAGTGGGGGATCTAGGCGACCTCTGGGCAAAAGTCCGGTTTCAAGACAGCTAAGGAAAGCTAGCATGTGACCTCCTAAAAATGGAAAAAATCGATACTTAAAATATTTTTAATGTATATGTCACCTCTTAAATTTTTTTCAACATACCTTAATTAATTCCTAATTCCTTTTTATTGATTTTTATTTAATTTTTTTACAGATATATGGTTTCACAATGGAACTAGGTATTAAGGTAAGTGTTTAATGGTATAAAAATATTGTTATATAGGGTGTTTATTTAAAAACTTACCACTCAAGTTATCTGCGAAAAGAGACAGATTTGAGAAAATCAGTAAAACACGTCAAAATACTTATTAAATGGAAACGTTTTTAAAAAAATGAACGGCGCCCCATCAACCCCTTAACCACCAGGGTCACCCTCCCAAAATTCTTAGATGAGAAGGGGGTCAAGTGATACATCATTTTAAAGCTCCTGACGAGTACTTTATAACCCTAGAATAAAAAGTTAATATCTTTACCTAATACAATATGGCGATACTTTAAATATTAGCATAACCAAAACCAAACCAAAACTAAGAAAGTTAGATATACTTAATGTGGTATGTTCATAAAACTTTTTAATTGGTTTTTAAACGGAAGTATAATATTCCGGATGCTTCATTAAAAATATACACTTTTCGTTTTACCCTCTATATTATCACCAGAATTATTATTATTAAAAGGATCTTCAACAGAGCTTTAAGAATATAACACATAAAGTATATCAAACTTTATTTGTTTTGGAAATATAGCCATCCAAATTAAGTATTCAAGTAATATTTAAAGTACCACCATTTTGTAGTAGGTAAAGGTATCGACTTTATATTCTGGGGTTATAAAGTACTCGTCAGGAGCTTTAAATTGATGTATTACTTGACCCTCTTATCTTTTAAAAATTTTAGAGTGGTGATCCTGGTGGTTGAGGGGTTGTGTTTTATTTGTCACTTTTAAAGTAGGAAAGCCCACGATGCTAAATTGATTTACTCAAGCGTTAATGAGACTATTGGGTTGCAAAGCTTAGATGATAAGAAGAAACAAATTTTAATTAATAAATAAAAATGTATACCTTTTCAGCGGTGGGGGAAGAGGCTATAGCTTTTAAATATGTAAAAAAATACTGTTACCATTTCGGCTTGTAGAAATAGTTCGGGTGCGTATCGGATTATATATTTTTCGTTATCCTAAAATTATTTTCTTTAAAATAAAAAAAATAGTCACGCTCGAGACGTTTTTTTAACACTTTGTAGTCCCCCGCTTTCTTTACGTCACTCTAAAATTGTCAGATTGGTGAAATATACACTGTTTAGCATGTAATTAACTTACCCTATCTTACGCTATCTACGCTCGAAAATGTCTATGGATTTTTTTGTTTTTTACGATCGGCCCTGTATACGGGGCTCATATTTGGTAGAGGTACTTAAAGGGTACAAGGTATTCTCCAGTATATTATTCTGCCAGTTTGGCAATTTTTCTTTTCATATATATTTATTCCCAGAAAAAGTTCGTCGCACCGTATGTTCGTCAAAAAACCAAGATAATTTTATAAATCAAAATATAAATGGCGTAATGTGTACTCTGTCGCTAAGTCGGTATTCTTGGTAAATAATTACGACCATTTGTCATTTTTTCTGTAATAACTGCGGCTTTAGTCGACCAAGTTATCAATATTTTTTAAAAGGTATCGTGTTTGGGATCGTAATTGATTTAAATTTTACTGTGAGCATAAAAAAATGCCAAAAACTAAATACCTACCTATGTTCTATCAGATAGTTCAAGATTTGAAAAATTCAAAAATGTCCGTCGGACAACCAGTCTCTTGGAAAACCAGTCACTTAAATAACTAAGTTAATTAACAACTAAGTAATTAATATTTTAAGATAAATTTTGGTGTTTTGGATAGTACCTATTTGATCCAAATTTTACTGTACGCTTAAAAAAATCAAAAATTAACTATGTTCTATCGGGCAGTTTAAAGTAAGGCTGGCAAAAACCGAAAAAATGCAAAACCGGTTAACTGATTTCGGTTAAAACCGGTTAACCGAATATTTGAAAACCGGTTTTCAAAACAGAAAAACCGGAAACGGTTTATAAAACCAAAAAACCGAATCTTTCCAAGTTGGGTTTGACGGATGACCGCGAATATAGTGCTACTACCTATAGACGTTACCGGTTTTAGTCGCAAAACTCCCGATACATATACATACATATTTTTAAATATTTTGTATATTTTCGCAATTAAACAATTTAGCCTTTAAGCTTCCAACTGTATTTTAGTTAGCGACTTCTATTAATATACATATACATACAAGTCATACAAAAACAAATACGGAGTTAATATATAATTTTTTGGTATAGAAGGAACAGTTTAAAAATGTAAATTCGGTGCTCTTTGATGAGAAAAAAAATCACAAAAAGTTTAAAGCAAATAAATCGGCATGCTTGTCTTCGCGGCCGCCTTCTTTTATGATATGCCGGTTGATGCAGGTGGTCATCGGACTACCTATGGGATAGAAATTAATTTCTTTGGATAAAATTCTGTAACTTACCAATCTTACTTAAAATGAGGTGCTTTTTGCTAAAAAAATATTATAAATTATTACAAATGCTTTTTGGAAACCTAAAACTTATTATATGTTATTATAAATTTACACCCCACTTAACATTATTATTTTTTATTGTACAAAATAAACTAAAATGTCAGCTTGTTTGGTTAATTCGGTAGTATTCTAATCAGTAATCCGATGATTATTATCTCATATGATATACAGGGTACGACAATAGGTATGATTTTTTAAAATGAAATACCCTGAATATTATATCACCACCAAAAAAATCTTTTAAAATGCTTTAGAAAAATACTACATTTGATGTGTCTATCTCAATTAGTTTCGGAAATATGAGCATCCAAATCTGAAAAATAATTTTAAATTATTCTTAGAAGCGTAATAGAGATACATCTTTCCAACTTTTTTATTTTTTAACGTATAAAATAAATAATAACACTGTTTTGTTGGGTAGATTCTGTAGAATCCATATCTTTCATCAGAATGCTTTTATCTTTTAGGATATACAGTGTAGGACAGAACATATTAAATTTTAAAATGGAAAACCTTGTAAATTATAAAAAAATCTTGTATCTGTCCTTACACTCAGAAGTAGCAAAAAGTAGGAAGGCAATTGTAAGTACAAAAATTGATAAAGAAAAAGGTAAAAAAATCTTTGACAAAAGTAGCGAGACTTCGCGAGACTGCATCGGAAACACAACAATAGCTCTTATTATATAAACTCTTTTACTTTTTTTAGTAATCAAGGATAATAATAAACTAAGGAGATTAAATGTTGTATATTTATGTTTACTTAAAATACATTTTCAAGTTTCTAATTACCCCAATAGAAGTCGTCATATCCTTTTATAATTTTGTGTGCATGTAGTTTGGAGTATCTACTTTGAAATACACAGCATAAGCCATTAAAATTTCAAAGTTGCTTTTTGGCCAAAATAATGGATTTTTATCCCATAGTGTATTTTCGCGTGGCTGTAAAGGGTAGCGGCGCCTTTGTATAAAATATTCCGATTGCAGGCGGCCTTTTTATGTTTTTTGTATTATTTTCAAAGGGTACCGAATTTGCGCCTTTAAAATGTTCTTACTATACTTGGTATGCAATTTTTTTCTTTCTTTACTTTAAAATAAACATATTTGCTTGCTAATTAAATATTAGAGTTTTATTTTAAATATTGACAGTCGGTTTATTTTAAACTTAATAAGTATTTAGGTATAGCAGAAATTATAAAAAAATATTATCTCCGTAAGCTTTTATCCTAAGAAGATTTAATTTTACAAAATGACCGTATTTTTTTCTTTGGATCAACTGATTATTTGATTGTTTTTATTTTTATTTTATTTATATATTTATTTTGGTTTTTGAATTGATTTATTATTTAAAATTTGTTTCTTCTTATCATCTAAGCTTCACAATCAAACTGATTAATTGATATTCGAAAAACCGATTTTCGGTTTTGGTCAAAACCGAGGTCGATCGATTAATTGATATTCGAAAACCGTTTCACACAGACACCTTTTTTGGTTTTAGCCAAAACGCGTGGTTAATCGTAAACTGATTATCCCAAAAACCGGTTTTCGGTTGACCGTTATCCGAAAACCGGTTTTTGAAAACCGAAAACAGGTATGCGAAAACCGGATTTTGAAAACAGAAATCCGGTATTTGAAAACCGAAAACAGGTATACGAAAACCAGTTAACCGGTCTTCGGTATTACCCAAAACCGCGGTAAACGGAAAATCGGTCAGCCGGTTTACCAAAAAATCGGTTTCGGTTGCCAGCAATAGTTTAAAGTTAATAAATATTCGTTGGTATTTTGAAAAAAAGTTACTTGCATAACCGAACTCTTGTCCATAGGATCATTTAATAGTCCTTGGGAAATGGTAATATGGCCTAATGATTGACAAGTTAGTTAGCTCTGTTGGTAGTGACCCTGCTTTTTGTCCTAGTTGTTTTGGGTTCGAATTTTCTGTACATGAGACGTACCTAATGTGGATTTTTCTGGTTTTATTGTTAAAAGTGCTCTGCTTATTGCAGATTAGAATTAAGGAAGTAATGACTTATTATTTAAAATATACAGATATTACAAGAAAAAATTAAATTTTTAAACTGGGATAAAAAAGTTGATTGATGACTTTGCCAAGGGTCATTAGTAAATATTTGAAAAAAGTTGAGTGTCCGGAAAAATATTGCCGGCCAAATCCGGAAAAGTACATTGCCTTCAACCTAAAGCAATAATTTATTTTGGAGGTAAAGAAATGCAATAATAATTACATTACAGTACGTTTAAAGAAAATGGTATATTGTGTAACATTTAGAATTAATGTACTTTTGAAAAAGGTCAAAGCCATGACCGAAACGTTAGGAATAAAGAAATGAAACAGTAGTTTTAATGTTTTTATAAAATAGGACCATATCCCAAGAAAATCCAAACTGACAATATACTAAAGGGTCCAAGAAACTTACCAATTTTAACTATATATATATATATATATATATATATATATATATATATATATATATATATATATATATATATATATATATATATATATTATAAAACATCCTGTACCGGTACTAAAGTATTAATTTAATTTATTTTTTAATTAAAAGACACCCACGGTACGTTAGTATTTAGGCTTTTAGCTTTCGTGGATTGTCCAAAGATAAAAAAACTAATGCGGCCTATTCTAAAATCATTAGTATGTAAAAATTTGGAAACCAGTAATTTTTTAAAAATTGAACAAAATTTGTGCAAAACAGATACATGATCTGTTTATAAACATACAATTAAGAAACAAGTTTTTGGCAAACATTTAGTTTTCTACGATAACTATCTATAAAATATTTAATTTAATATTTTAGTAAAGTAGGTACCTACACCAGTGAAACATACCAATAAAATTAGAAGTATTTGCTTAAATGAAGGACTAAATTTTATTTATATGAATTTTAAAATGTATATGGAGACACTTGGGATTAAAACAAATTCATTTATAATTCGATGGTATGTTTTTCGAAAAAAGCTTTGAACACTTTGATCTGTATTTTTGGTTGCTGTATTTTTTATGATAAATTTATGTTAGTACGCAAAGTACAACTTTGCGCAAGCTAACGGGTGCACAAAGTAACTATTTTGTACATGCAAGTAGAAAAATAGTTTTTACCCGATAAGGCGGGTAAAATGAAAATTAAATTACTTACACATCTAATATTCTTTATATTTAAACGGTAACCTTTCGGAAACTAACGCCCCGTAGTATATTAAATGTGGTATTTCTGTAAAGCTCTAAGAAAAGTGACATAATTATGTATTTCTAAACGATGGTAGAGTTGTAATCACCAAGAATCCGGAGAAACGCCTTTCTCCGATTTTAATGATTCTCTAAATTTTTCTTTAAAGTAGCATAAGTTATTATTAACCTTTAATCTACAGGTAAGAAAAAATATTTAGATTACCGTCCAACCGAAGAAAAAATATATTTAATCATTTTATATTTGATATTGTATAAAAACATCTTTATATTGACATTTATCATAAGATTATTATAAGAATAGTTTTTTTTTTCAATTATTTAATATTTATTTTTAATGTTTTTAATTCAAAATGCGTTGCATAGGTGCACAATTCCAAGCCTGATTTTATTTTCAAAGCAATTTTTAAAAAGCTCTAAAACTTTTCAGACGGAACATGTCACTTTGTAAATATAAAAAGCAATTTTACTTTACTTTTCTTAAGAAAATAGTTTTGCAGAAATTTATGGATAAAAAGGATCATAAACTATAAAACTTTGTATTGTATATACTTGGTAGCAGCAGTTAAAACTTAGAAAGGTTAAATATCAGCAGGTTAACTTATTTACTGAGACAAATATACAGTGTTAAGCCAAATAAATTGTATGCTTTGTATTACAAAATAAACATTTTAGGTTTTTATTTTATACACAAAGCAGGCGCGGCGAGTTTTGAGATTTTATATGGGTGCCATGTGTCAAAAATATTTAAAGAGCCAAAAAAGGTCATCACCCCTTTAGAATACAAACTTACTCAATAATTACTTCTTGCAAGGACCTTTTTAATTCTAAAATGATGAAAAGCTACTAGGTAGGTGATTTTGATATAAAAAGATTGTTAAACAGTATAATATATCGCAGTAAGGAAAAGTATATATCACCCTAGTGGTGCAAAGTTTTCAATTGTTTTCTTTTTTTCTGTGAAGACAAACAACTTTTATTTTTTTTTGAGAATAACTTGTAGTCGTAGAAAAAATAGTGTACATTACTTGTGTGAAAATCACTTTCTTACACTCGTGGGTTTGTCTCACTGGGCTGACGCCTCGTGCAAAAATATTCCCACTCGTGTGAAATAAGTCAGTTTTCACCCTTGTAATGTAATATACTATTACACACGCACGTATTCTATTCTTACCTAATAACGAGTTAAACAGAAAAAAGTTCCTCACCCACAAACATGTTAATGCTTTTATTACCTCGATTTATTTTGCAGGATAAAAGATACGGAAAAAAAACACAAAATATTTTCTCATATGGGTGCATTTCACCCATACATTTTGCCTCTTTGGGTGCATTGGCCCCCGTGCACCCACGTACTCTCCGCCACTGACACAGAGTATTTTATAATAAAAGAATACGGCACGGTAATTTATACAAAATATTTAGTTTCTGATAAGCCACCTTAAGCATAAGTTAATTAAATTAATACTGTATTTTTAATTAAAAAAACCTTAATCAATTTTTTTGTCCCTGTTTTCAAATTTTTATATTTTAATAAACTTTTTTTGTTATATTTTTTTATTTTAAATAATAGGCAATTACTTCCTTAGTTGTAATCTGTAATGAGCAGAGCACACACACACAGCAAACAGTTTCAACAATAAAATCAGAAAAATCCATATTAGGTACGTGTCATGTACACAAAATTCAAACCCAAAAAAAACAGGATCAAAAAGCAGGGTCACTACCAACGAAGCTAACTAATTTGTCAATCATTTAGCCATATTGCCATAATATCAAGGACAATCAATTTGTCCTACGGATAACAATACAGAGAGTTTATTTTTATTTTTATTCTAACAGTAAAATTTACCTCAGTTCTCCAAGTGATTGCTTTTAAGAGACTGGTGGTCCGACGGTCATTTTTAAAATATTCAAACTTTAAACTGTAACATATTTAATTTTTGGCTCTTTTTTATTCCTACAGTAAAATTTACAGGAAATACAATCTTAAACACCATAATTTAATAAAAAATATTTATTACTTTTTTTCTGTTTGTTGGTGGTCCGACAGACATAAATTAAAGCCATCCACTCATTTTTGAGAAACTTGACTGAGGCCGCATTTATAATAGAAAAAAATTACGAATGGTTACAATCATTTACCAAGAATACCGTCTTACCGACACTGTACACACTACGCCATTTATATTTTGATTTTAAAAAATATCGTGGTTGTCCGACGGACATATGATGCGACGGCTATTTTCTGGGACCAAATATAAATACAAAAAAATGCCAACCTAAACAACTAAAAAAAAATGCATATTATTTCTTTATAAGTGGTATACCCATATATTAATTTTTAAAATTACAGTTGTTTAAATAAAAACATATTTGAAGTTAATAAAAAAGTGACTAATAAAACATTGAAATTTATATATTTTTCTATTTTTTACCAGGGACAAAGTGATTTCTCGCTTGGACAAATAAAAGTTAATTGCCGCTTATACTATTGTATGTTATGTTTATACAGAGCTAAATAACATAACACAGGCAATGTGAGGAAAAGAGACAATCTAACTAAATTCCGGCATGTAAACATGCGTGACAAATACTGCTTGTTTTGTTATTCTATTACTCGCCGATGAACCAAAACTGCTTGCTTAAGCAGTATGTTTACAATGAACCTACATATAACCTTCAATTGTAATTAAGTACTTGTTTAAAGCGAGTAAATAAATTGGAGCAAACAACTTGCGTAATTATTTAGATCTTAAAAGTTCTGAAGAATTCAAATCAAATAAATTACCAAATATGTTTGGCCTGGTTTTACTTGTGTATTTGCCTATAAATTCATATTTATTATTTTAAAGCTAAGAAAAATACTGATTGCTTGTTAATTTAAAAAATCGAGAGAAAAAGGGCTTATGGTGGCTTTTGGGATAATTAGGCGCTAAATTGAAAATATCGAGAAATCCAGTAAAGTGTGCTTTTTATAGCTCCATATCCTACAAAACCCCACAAAATTTCGATTTAGTCCATTTTGCTGATTTTTTTTTATTCCCATCTTTTCTTTAAATGATCATAACCTTTAACAAAATTTAAACAAATGATTTAAAGTTTTTAAATGTATGAAAAAAATAAATACAATAAAAAAACAAATTTGGAATCAATAAAAGAAATAAAAATCCGAAATTTTTCCAAAAACATTTTTTTTGATTTTTGTTTTCACTAATTTGAAACACTTTATACAATAAAAATGCATAAAAAACTTTAAAACTTTTTGTTAAATTGTCTTATGGATTATGATGATTTAAAGTAAAAATCGTGATCCTTTAATGCCTTCTCAAAAATTCAATCCAAAAAAACAAAAAAAACGGGTTGATGGATTGATTCTTAACTTTGTGGGGTTTTTGAGGCATGTTAAACTGTAAAGACACACTTATTATTACAGGTTTTCTCGATATTTTCATTGTAGCGCGCCTGATTATCCCAAAAGCCACAAAAGCCTTCTTTTTGATTTTTCAAATAACTTAAAAATAAAACAATTTTTTAAACCATAGCCGATTTTTATAGAGTTTATTCAGGATTTCAAAACCCTCGCCAGTTCTCCCGTTCCGGTCATATGAGCTATTGCTCATAAGCTTTCCCGGCTTTGTCCGGGGAAAATCTGGATAATCGAGCTCGAAAATCCCTTTCCTAGCATATGAATAAGAAACACTTCAAACAATTAATACAAGCGATGACCTTCTGAACATGCATACATTGTGGTTGTCAAGCCAAGGGCTGCTACTGGTATCGCGCATAACCGTCTCTTTTACCACTGACGTTTCTCCCCAAGGCATGCGCACCTCCTCGACCATACGACGACACCATGTGCTCAACACCAAAACTTAAAAACCTCAGGCATTAGGAATCTTTACGCACAACAGCTTAGCCCCAGAAGAAAGAAGCCCCAGAAGAAAGAAGCCATTTACTGTGAATCTTTTCCCAATCCCCAAAGGGTACAGCAATGCCCGTACGACTTCATCAGCCGCCTACCCGGAAAATATATGTAGACTACGTAAAGCGTGAACCGCACTGCTCGGAGACCGCGAAAGAGTGAAAGACTATCAGATCATTTTTCATTCAAAGTTCAATATCTTAGCGAGAAGAGATCGTATCAAACTTTAAAAAAAAGCA